>APFE031134211.1:18534-29824 GCA_000404065.3 Pinus taeda
TAAATTAATATTTACATTTATTTGAAATAAATACAATTAAATTAATATTTTCAATTAGACTAAATCTAAATCTAATTAGCCTATCAAAAATCTTATAACGAAGATTGTATACTCAACCTAAAATTTTCTAGAAGAGTATTAGATGGATTTTGATCCTAGAATGGTAAAATAACTAATATCTAATATGCATTTTTATATATAAAATTAAAATAATATTTATATCTTCAAAAAAATCAAATTAATGATAACGATATCTCAACAAAATCAACAAAAGTCTATGTCATCTGGATCTAAAACAAGTGTCTGCCATCGGACGTAATGACGATAATGGCATTGAAAAGTTCAACATGGCACATTCTAGAAATGAACATGTATCAGGGGCAGATCATTTTAGCATTCACGCGCGTAGCTTTAAATGGTTAACGTGGCCACAACAGAGGATAAAGGTCAATTTTGGATTCTTTCATAGTATCAACCACCATTTTCATAATGAAGTGTATCTCGACAAAACATTATAGTGGAATATGGTTTGTAATTGTTGCAAAAAAATGTTGTGTGATTTTGTTACAAGAAATCTATCTACACAATCAAGTGTATCTGCCCATAATAGTACAGTGGAATATGGTTTATGAATTTGTTGCAATCAAAACGTTTTGTTGTTTTATTTGAAGAATCTAGCTGTAAATCAAAATGTTTTGCTTATTTAAGAGAGTTCTGGGACAGAAATGAATCATTTCTAGGATGATCTTATGAATGGTTTTGACAGCTTATTTAGAAGTAGCAACCAATGATAAGAAATTTTTGAACACATCTGATAAAACCTAAGATGGGTAGTATGCATCTTGGCCAATTCAAGAAGCAAGCTTCATTGTTTCTTAGGGAGAAGCTCAAAACAACTAGGCTTTTTCTAACCGATGTCACTGAGGCAGAATCGTGAGAGTCCCTCTTTGTTCTAAAATCTCAATTGTGTTTATAATAATATTGGTTGCATCCTATTTTTTGTGTTCTAATATTTTCATTTTTTAGTTATTTGTTGGTCTGCAAAAAAGTATCCTTTGTTGATTTTGACCAAATCCAGAACATAATACTGTTGTCATTTGATAATGGTGCTTGTTAAATTCCATGGTGCATATATCAATTCTACCTTAAATTCCATTACATTGTCTTGCTTTCCAAATCTGTGTATGTGCAAGAAAATCTGTGTATGTACGGGTAAAATGATGGTGAAGCAAATGTATAGATAGGTATCCCTTCATTCATTTATGATGTTAATAGGAATGGGTCCTTCATTCATTTATGATGTTAATAGGGATGGGTCAGGGTTCTCTTTCAGTGTATTGATTGTGATTGATTAGAGAAATGTATTTGTTTTTATCTTCATCAAATTCATGCACAAAACTTATTGGAAATCTCTTTGATGACGACCCTACTATTAGCTTGGGGCAAATCCAATATTCATGGAGGAAAATAAACATTACAAGCAAAAGACCGATATAAATCAATAAACATTGCAAGCAAACACATGTGATAACCATCGAGAAGCAAAAGTAGAAATGCTCACAATCAAACCTGATTCAGTTAAGGTAAAATCCATGACCATAACAAACTAACACATTTGCATAGAAATTAATCGAAGTACGCATTTGAAACTAGATTATGAAGCAACTCATTGTATAACAAATTGAGATAATCTCCTAACATAATTAGAAGTGCCTAATTATTATTATTATTCAAATTTATAGTAACTTTCTAGATGGCATTGTTGCCCGTATGAAGTGGGGAATGAAATGAGAGATTTGTTGAATGAGGTGTTGAAAAGACTGAGATTGGGGTTGGAGTATACAGAAGGTGCGATCTTCTTCCTCGAAGACCGCAACCTCCACGCTCTTCCCATGCTGCTTTAACAACTCACAATACTCGTGGTCGCCATCTCTTAGCAAATCTTTGCCACCGATGGCGACCAACAAGGGAGGCAATGTCATCTCTTCCAACTTTGGGGCTCCGGGGCTCCGAGAAAATCTGAATGGATGATCTTTGTCACTGCCCACTGGGAGAGACAATCGCCAAAAACTATCACTCACCTCCAGATTGACAACCGCGTCGTGTGGGCACTCGTTCTCAGATCATCTACATCGCTCAGAGCCAAAGTAGGGCTGCACCAATATTGACCCTCTCAATTTGATTGGGCTCCACACTTCCAGACTGCCACGCAACACGACAACTTGATCTGCAAAGTTGGCACCGATGCCATCTCCCAATGATAGACCAAGGAAAGGTCCGCGTAGGACTTGAGCCATTGGTCGTGTTCGAAGTCTCCTCCGACTCCGACATGTGAGCTAACTCATTCCAGTATCATGATGAAGTCATCGTAGGCAGCAAGTGTTAAAACTACCATACCAAGATTCATTTATAAAGTGACAATTGCTGATATACTAGCATCATTACACAATAAGACTTAAATTGATTTAACCAATAAAAAATTTTTATTTTAAAAATAAATTAATTTAGTTACTATGTAAACATTAAATAACATAATTTAAATTTTGGTAAATAACATAGTTTAAATTTTGGTAAATTTAAATTTAGTGTAAACCTCAATTCATTTAAATACGTTATTACCTTGCTGCTAAAGAGAATAATAATAACACTGATAAATAATAGATAAAAATAAATATTATATTTAATTTTTAATTTTATAAATATAAAGTATGAGTGGATATTTGTCAACACGCTAATAAATCTTTGTCCATACAATAATGCCTCCTTCTAGTCCCTCAGATTTGATTTGATGTGCCGAATATTATATTTAATTTTCAACTTTATAAATATAAAGTATGAGTGTACGATACGATACTAAATCTTTGTCATCACAATAATGACTCCTTCTAGACCCTTAGATTTGATTTGATGTGCAGTATTGACTGTTGACTACAAAGTAGCCAGAAATATGAGTGGTTGGATGAGTGCTTTAAGTTTCCTACTTCTCAATCTAATCACAAAATAAGGGTCTTACATGTAATGGGATCGCGTACCCATGCTTCAAAATTGCCTTGCCAAGCCACATGGAACAAATTACTTTATTGACTTCTGTGTTATTGACTCGTTCAAGTTGAACCTAAGGCACTCCACAAATCACCGGCGTATCATGTTCAAGTTGAACACAAGGCCTATCACGTCCCTGAACGCTGTCAATGCGCATTAAATTAGCCTGACTGTGTATGCAAATCGTTGAATTTGACAAGTCACTTATCCAATGGTAACTGTACTCATTTAATTCCCGTTCCCAGGCCACATATTTGTTGCCGTCCCTGAACACGTTATTTGGGCTTGAGAGCATACTGTGGCAGCAGAGCAGCTCATAATGTCACAGATCAGAATGGAGGGTGGAAATTGCAGGAGAGTCCAAATCCCACAGATTCTTTTTTGTTTTTCCCTCCTCCTGTTGCAACTTTACATAAAACCGGGCGATGGGGCGGATGCAGCTTCGGACAGCATAGTGTTAGGCACCTCTTTGACAGGCAATGAGACCCGCACCTCAAAGGGCGGCAAGTTCAAGTTGGGATTCTTCAATCTCATCAACAATAATGTTAATAAATGGTATGTGGGTATTTGGTACGCCACAGCCAAACAGCAGACAATCGCTTGGGTGGCCAACAGAGAGCAGCCACTGCAGAACACCTCCGGCGTTTTCAATCTCACAGAGGACGGTAGTCTCCTTCTGTCTTATGGGGCTTCCATCCTCTGGTCCTCCAAAGGAAACCTGAAGAAGCCTTCTTCTGCTGTGATAAGGGATTCTGGTAACTTGGTCGTGCTGAGTGCCGAAAACACCTCTGAAATCATCTGGCAGAGCTTCGACCATCCGGGAAATACATGGTTACCAGAGATGAAGGTTGGTACGAATCAGACTCTGACATCGTGGAGGAGCCCTTCGGATCCGAGTCCTGGGCGCTTTTCCCTTCAGATCGATCCAAACGGATCCGACCAGTATGTTCTTTTGTGGAAGAATCAGACCAAGTATTGGGAAACCGGTATTTGGAATGGCCAAATCTTCAGTGAAATTCCGGAGATGAGACAGGATTCCATCTACTATTTTAGCTTTGTCGATAACGGTTCGTACAAGTATTACACCTATTCTGTGAAGCCCGAAGTCCCGTATCTCTCGCGTTTCGACGTGGACGAGTCGGGAGAACTTCGAGTTTACATTTTGCTGGCAAATAATGAGTGGAGCATGTTCTGGGCACTGCCCAGGGATCAGTGCGACGTTTATGCTGTGTGTGGTTCATATGCATCATGCAACGGTAACAATGTTCAGTTCTGCAACTGTGTTCCCGGCTTTGTCCCCAAAGATAGTCGCGAATGGGATTCTCAGGAGTGGTCAAGTGGCTGTGTTCGGAAAACGCCGTTACGGTGCAACCATGCCGGAAACAGGAGCAACACCGATGGATTTGTAAAGTTGAGTGGCAAATCTATGCCCGCTCAAGGAATTCAATACAAAGGGCAAGGGCAGTGCCAGGCGGCCTGTCTCAGAAATTGTTCGTGCACCGCATATGCCTACGATGTTAATGGTAAGTGTGTACTCTGGTTTGGTGATTTGATAAATCTGGTCGATACCTCCAGTGGGACCTCTTTGTTTCTGCGGTTAGATGCCTCTGATGTGCCCAACTCCTCTAATTCCAACAAAAAGGTAACTCTTGCAGCTGCAGTAGGCGGCGTCCTGGGTGGGCTGGTTGCTATTCTGGCCCTTGTCTTGTTGTTTCTTTGGTGTTGCAGGCGTTCGCGATCGTCCGAAATAGAATACGGGCAGGGAGCGCTGATTGTATTCACTTACAGAGAGCTGCAGAATGCAACGAAGAACTTTTCTGAACGGCTGGGAGGCGGGGGTTTCGGTTCCGTCTTCAAAGGAACTCTAACAGACGGCTCTCTGGTGGCGGTCAAGAAACTAGAGGGAGTGAACCAAGGAGAGAAGCAGTTCCGCACGGAGGTTAGCACGATTGGAACCACACACCATATGAATTTGGTTCGGCTTCGGGGATTTTGCACTGAGGGTTCTAGAAGACTGTTGGTGTACGAATACATGCCCAATGGGTCACTCAGCTCCTCCTTATTCCACAAAACCCAGAGTCATGATCAGACTCAAGATAAGGTGCTGGACTGGAAGACGCGCTACGGTATCGCGCTAGGGATTGCCCGTGGAATCAATTATTTGCACGAGAAGTGCAGGGACTGCATCATCCACTGCGACATCAAGCCGGAAAACATCCTCCTGGATTCCAATTTCTGCCCCAAGGTGGCCGATTTTGGGCTGGCCAAGCTCTTCGGCAGGGAATATAGTAAAGTCCTGACCACCGTGAGAGGAACCAGAGGGTACTTGGCTCCAGAGTGGCTTTCCGGCCTGCCCATCACTGCCAAGGCCGATGTCTACAGCTTCGGTATGACATTGTTCGAAATAATTGCAGGGCGGAGAAACATGGACGAGGTCTCAGAATCCAGCGAGGTGTTCTTTCCCACGTGGGCTGCAACGCAGATCAACAGTGGAAACGCCATGGATCTGCTTGACAAGAAATTGATGGGCAACGCAGATGCGGAGCAGGTGAGGAGGGCTGCCATCGTGGGAGGATGGTGCGTACAGGATGACGACGATGCGAGGCCATCGATGTGTCAAGTGGTGCAGATATTGGAAGGCGTTGTGGACGTGCCCCCTCTTCCCCCACTTCCCCTATCTCTGCAGACCTCTGCCTTAAAACCCGACAGTTTCGTCCTTTTTTTCTGGGAAACAGATTCTTCCGCGCGCGCACATGAACGCAGAAACAGTGACAATCCTTCCACTACCCTGTAGAATCTCACAGTTGTTTCTATTTCCTCAGATTTTGAAAAGAAATGTTTTAGCAGAGTCCCCCATCATCCCATAGCTTTTATTAGATAGGTGAATCGTGAAAGCTTTGTTCGAAAGTTGCAACGAGTTTAGCGATAGTTCTTACTTGTGTCATTGTTATTATGAGAACGTGTATATAAACGTAGAAAAAATACACTTTGGCCATTCACACAACACTACATACGCATGTTGATGTCTTAGTGTGTATGGTTATGCGTGTCTGGAATTACGATGAATCCGTGAAATGTCCTGCTGTTGCTGGTTCTTCATTAATGGTTTGGCCTTTTAAATTTTTATACTCGATAAATAATAATGGAGACCATTGTGTTGTACTTTAATGAAATGCTCTCTGTCTGCAATTTTTTATTTGATGAAATTTACATCGTGGTATCTGAACAACTCATTTCTGTATCTGTGCACAGCAAATTGCACAGTTGTTGGAGAAACGACCACCTGAGGTTATCTTGTCTTATGTGTTATGAGATTATGGACTGTGAAACTCTTATTTTTGTGTTTTCAGATTGTCGAATGCGAAGAAACTCGTATTTTAAATGCGTAAGATTTCGAACTGAGAGGAGCTGGTATGGTGCTCTCACACTGCGTTTCAAAAGAATATTTATAAACTTTCAGACCTTCCATTTAATGGTAAAAAATATTATTAAAAAAATACATTTTCAAATTTAATATCTGTGTAATGGAAAATTTTAAATTTTTTGTCATTGAAGTAAATTGCTTGTTGTGGCATGCTACTAAGTTTAGATTAAGGTTCCTACCTTGTGTAGGTTGTAGATTATTTTGTTTCTTTTTCAATGTTATTTAATTCTCATATGTGATATATTGGTCCCTTGTCACAAGGTTAAAAGGGTGTGTTTGAGATTTTAACATTGGATAGACTCATTGGATAAATCCTTAATTCTCATGCATAAAGCTTTAATGAGGTTAACTTGCACCTTTAAGTTAGCACAATATTATTATGGTGAGTAAGGAGTAAAATTAACACATTTCTAACTTTCAACATAGAATCCAACTATTTACTAGAGAATCATAAGCTTTACCATTGATGTTCTTCATATCATCATGATAAGCTTTACCATTGATGTTCTTCATATCATCATGACTTTTTTGGGCTAGTAACCATATAAAAGTTAGATCTAGTGTTAAAGCTCTAAAGCCTACATGTTAAAGCCTAATAAGTATTCATTTACTAGTTTATTTGTTATTTACTAGGTAGATTAGAACATTTTATTATAATTGCATTCTTTTTGTCGTATAATATAATATATATAATATAATATATATATAATATTATAAAGAGACTCAGTATTAGGATCATCATATTTTGTCTTCTACATTAGATTCACTGTGTAAGGAGGCATGCCACTCAAAGTGGATCACATTCATTAGCTTTCATAGTAAAGAGAGAAGAACTATCATAGTAAAGGTGGTCAAAATGTCATATTTTAGTTCGTTATAATTTCAAAAATATAGTCTATGGAATATAGGTTCTGTGATTAATTCTAAAATCAAGACATCTAAGAATTTTTGCTATTTAAAATATTTTTGGTATTTAAAACATCGAACTTTGAAATTTTCAGAGTCCTAAGAAGACATAGCAACTCACATGTGGAAAAATTGTTAGATTTTGACAAATTATGATTTATGAGATATATCTTGTCGAACTTTGAGTGATTTTAAAAGCTTTCTCTGGAATTAACAAGTTTTTTATTTTTATTTTTAAAGAAATATTTTGGTGTCTTTAAATAACTTAGTGATCTATCATTCAATGGGTGAAATTACAATAGGGAAATAATACATGGAAGAACTACACATGGTTTTAGCTTGTTGGAAACCCCTAACACTTGCTAGAACCTCTTCAAGTAGTACCAAATAAGATAGTACCTATATAAAGAATATCACTTCCATGTGCCTTTGGGTATATATGAAGTTCCTTAGGTATACCTAAAACTAGCTTTAGAGAAGCTAATTGGTCATCTTGTTATTATAGTACACTAAAAATAACACTCCACTAGTGCTTAAGTAGTTCAGCCGTATGACTAAGGACACATTTGAGGCTCTTATTTAGTGTTGTGAGATATTGGGCCAAGTATTATTGGAACCACGACGGATACTAGAGAGCTATAACCCTTGACATTCCCTTTTCTTGTCCTTTTCCAGTGAGTTAAAATAAAATGTGAAAAAGACATTAACGAGAAGCATTATTATTTGCCATCCCATTACTTTGCATCTTTAAGCATCAACGATGCTTCTAGATTAGTGAAATCCGAAAACAAAATTCCTACGCTACCCTTGTTTCTAAAGTATGCAGATGTGGATTTCCAATGTTTCCAAATTTTAAGATTTGTCATCAAAATTTAGTGTACTTGATCCGAGTTGACTCAACTCCCGCATTTAACCAAGATCTTTTGCTTCCGTGATGTAGTTAGAATTGCATTTTATAAGAGCATAAATCAACATATATGCATGCTTAAGCAAATGGAAACATAATAAAAATTAGCAAATCGTAGACATGAGACGTTGATAACAGAGTTCGTCAAGTGTGGACTACGTCTCTGGGCCCGATGTTAAGATGGTGCTGACCGCTTCATTTAGTGCTGAAAATGGTGAAGATGTACATGGGCTATGTTTTCTATCATACAAGGACATGTGCCCTCTACATGAGTGGCAAACTCTCTTCGCAAGACATTCTGCTACAGGGACTATCACTCACAACATACCTCCTATCAACATGACATAATATTACACATGGTGACAATGAGTATCCCATCGTCATGGAAACAAAGGGATATCAATCAAAACATACATAACAATCCATGATGAATACATCTCACATGAAATAGACACAAAGATTTTGCATCATACATCAAGCAGGAATCGAAACAACATAGTACATCTCAAAACAAATGATGAAAGAAGTACATGATGAAAACACTTTATATACCTCAACTTTGATGTTGACTGAAGAATATAATGCTCAACTACTGGATTTGAATGCACCATCAAAATCGTGAAGTCGAATGGCATAGAATCGACTCTCCACACTCTTAAATTTCACATTGTCACTCCAATCTGGAAAATGGCCAAAAAATAGAAGGCTCAGCTGCCAAAATTCACTGCACCACTAAATTTTTGTCGTCAAGAATTGTAAAATCGACTATCCATTTGTTGAATTTTGACACTAGCAAAATTTGTGCTTGTAGGAATCTTTTAGATTCACCCTGATTCTCCAAAGATCCCCTCCTCTACGTTGACTAGAGATTTACAACTCAAATAAGAAAACTGATCTCACCATCGAGATCCTTGCGAAATTCTGAGAAGAATGAGCATAAAGTTGACTACATTCTGGATCTAGGAATTTCAGCCTCCAAGGAATCTGCAAGATTCCCTCAAGATTCTAGAAGATTCTCTTTCGCTTGGAATCTGCAAATCCGCTACTCAAAAGGTGAATCCAACCTCGCCATTTGGTTCCCTGCGAAAATCTAAGAAAAATGACTGTAAACTTGATTACATTCTGACAAAATGATTTTTTACCTCTCAAGGAATCTTTTTAGCATCTTAAGATTCTCTACAAAAACTTTGTCTCGAAAAGTGTGCCATCATGGTTTTGCCTCTATGGAATATGTCATGGTTCCACTAATCATTCATTTCTCTGTTCCACTCTTCTTTCCCCGCTTCCTTCTACACCCCCCTCCATGCAAATCACTACGTAAGGGTCTTATACACAATGGGCGCCGAATTTTCAAAGAGCGCCCTCCTGGCGCATTGGTTAAGGCAGATGGATAGAGGCGAGTAGGTCCAGGAATCAAATCCTGACCCCTCTAAAAATATACGTGGTTTGGTGTTTTTGTTTTAAAAATGGCGTGTACATATACCAATGTTTTGTAACAGCGACAAAAATATGTAACGGTTACGATTTTAAGTTTTGATTTGGTGCAACAGTTTGGTTGGTAACTGTTAGTGTGAGGGGACCCAGGAGGTGGTTCAGCCTCATCGCCGGGGATGTGTCGTCTTTCTTTGGGACTAAGACAGTCGGTGAGCCACACGAAGAGGTGCTCGGCCTAATGACCTCTTGGTCCAGCAATTGTTGCACTTGTTTCTTGATTTCCTCCATCTCAATAGTCGACATCCTATACATGCCAATATTTGGCAAAGGAGTGTCATGCTGCAAATGGATCTCATGTTGGATTTCCCTCTTTGGAGGTAATCCATTCGGTTCCTGAAACAACTCATCATAATTAGAAATTAATTTAGATAATTCATGTTTATGTTCCTGATCACATCCCTGGAAAGCATCCGCTAATTCTGCCTCTTTTTCCCTTACAACCATAAGCATGCAACCCTTACTGGAATTCACCAGTGTTTTCATTTCTCCAGCACTTACAAGGTTGGCATTGATTTTAGTTTTATGAGTCCTTATTAATATTCTTCCCCATCTTTTGTGATTTGGTATTTGTTTTCATGACGGAAAAAGACTTCCTTTCTATCATACATATATGGACTCCCTAACACCATGCCACATATATCCAATGGGATCACATCCAATTCTACCTCATCCATTAACTTAGAAGCAATTACAAATTTGACTTTACACTGCTTGGTTACATTCAATTTTGCTTTATCATATGTCTAGTCAATTTAATGTCTTGAATTGCTCTACATAAATTATCAATCCGGGTATCGTAAACTGATGAAGTGTGGTGCACCATATGTGCTTAGTTAACCTTTTTCTTACTTCGTTGTTTTATAGATTTTATTTTGTTTTGGGGTTTTGTTTTTGTTGGTTTCCTAAAGTATATAATGCAAATGTAAATCCTATTATAAGGTCTTAAGAATACAAGTATGGATGTAGATTTCAAGACAAAGTCTATGTCCCTAATGGTAACTTCCAAAACTTAGCACTTCAAAAGATCTTAAAAAATGTTATTGATGGAATTAGTACTTAAACAAAAGTGTAAATATGCAGCTACTTCAATCAAAATAGAATGCAACAACCAAACAATGAGCTAGTGACTATGAAACCCAGTATCCTTGCTGTTGTATAAAAATAAAGTAAAAACTAAAAGCAACTCAAACTAAAACAAAAGAAACTAATTCATACTACTTAAACTCTTCAGATCCTTTACCCTTCAGCTCAATCTACCTTGTGGGAAGCAATCATGAACAAGTCAAGCAATATGATATCTAAATGGCAAGAAATTAAATTGCATAAAAGAAACTAGTCACACTACTTGAACTCTTTTGGTCCTTTACCCATCAGCTCAATCTACCTTGTGGGAAGCAATCATGAACAAGTTAAGCAATATGATATCTAAATGGCAAGAAATTAAATTGCATAAAAGAAACTAGTCACACTACTTGAACTCTTCTGGTCCTTTACCCTTCAGCTCAATCTACCTTGTG
>APFE031134211.1:29867-87817 GCA_000404065.3 Pinus taeda
CAACCTACACATGTCAACAATCTCAACCCATTGGTTAGGTATAAACTTATGCACATTATTTCCTAAATTTTAACCACAAATTCACTTAAAAGGCTTAGAATTAATAAAGATTGGAAAACCATAAATGTGGCCCAATGATAATGAAAGTGGGATGAATGTGGTGACATAGTAGTGAAATGGAGGTGATATAATGGACATAATAGTGAAAGTGTAATGGAAATGAATGACATTTTCAAGACTCAACATATCCATCCAAGCGAGTAAGGTTTCGGACGTGGTTTTGTTTCTAAGCCAAGTTTCTTTACCAAGGATTCTGCGATTAAGTTTGCTTGGTATCCAGTATCAAACAGAGTTTTGAATTTAGTATGATTTACAACAACTCTGATATGAAACAGTTCAATCCTCTTTCGATCATTAGGAAGGGACTCATTTACAGAACTAGTGTCTTCATGCGATTCAAAATTAACATGAGGTGTAAGAGTACCTTTTGTTGCCGCTGCTGTGATTAATGCTTCATCTCTAGAATCCGATCCAAGGTCTTGCTGCGTCGTTGCCGCTGTCTTCTGCTTCCCTTTTCCTCCATACTTTTTTGGACGCTTTTCTCGGTGTTGTTTCCAACAGTGATCGTCATTGTGGCCTTCCTTTTTGCAATGATTTCAATACGACCGTTCTCCTTCTTTGGCTGTTGCTGCCTTCTTCTCCTTTCCCTTCCATTTCTCTTTGGATTTTCCATTGGGAGGTTTGAACGGTGGTTTTCTGGAATGATCATCTCTTTCATTTTTGCCCCTATTATCAATATGAATTGCCTTCATGCTGATTGAGTCAATAGTGGTTGGTTCAAACAAAAACAATGAATGCCTAATATAGCTATGCAATGAGACAATATACTTAGTTACAACTTCAGGTGTATAAAGTGCTACCCAGATTAAGTGCTTACTTCCTAAACTCCTCTGTAAAACTCTGAACATCCTGACCTATGCCTTGTCTTAAGTACTGCCAATTCATTGAAGCTTTTTACTTGTATCCTAAGGGGTAAAATTGTTCCTTTAACGCAGAAATAAAATCAGGCCATGAGGAAAAGAGTTTACGCACATTCTTACTGCTCCGCAATTTGCTCTCCCAACAAATGAGAGCGGTGTTGCTCAACCGTAGATAGGCTAGCTGAATCTTTGCCTCATCCTCCACAATCTACTGAATCCTACAATAAATCTCAATCTGACTAATCCAATTATTAAGCTTTTATGCATTACTTTCACCATTAAACATGGGAAGATCAAATTTCACATCTAATTTAAAGAAAGGTTTCTTAGATGCATCCTTTGAATTTCTACGATTATGGTGGTGAGAGGAAGGAGAACCTTGATTCACGGAAGGAGAAGGAGGGGTTCTTCTCCACCATTCCCATGTGCTGAACCTTGTTCTTCTAGGTTTCTCTCCTCTGCTTTCTCCAGCCTTAAAACCAGCTGATTGATATTCTCTACCATTTAATAGAAGGTCTTTATGAAATTACGCTCCTCTTCAAGATGAACCTCATCTTCCATGTTTATCGTTTGATGTGCATGCCTCGCTTCGGGATTGAAAGGTTCTAGTTCTCCTTCGCCTCTTTGGAGCTTGTTTCTTGTTAGCATACAAACATGCAATTCACATCTAAAAAGCCCTGCTCTGATACCACTTGATCCAGGGATCTTTCGCTTATAGATGTATGAAAAGAATCACATGTGAAAATTGCAGCTTAAAGTAGAAATTTAATGTGCACACATAAAAGAAGAGGAAACACATAAAGGCACGAAAAATAAGATAACAAGACTTGATAACAGAGTTCGTCCAACTCGGACTATGTCTCTGGGCCTTGCTTGATCATTGGGGAGGCCTTCATATATTAAATGGCATGAAAAGAAGAGAGAGAGGCTTATACCTCCATTTTGAAAAATGGTTGTGAAATGGAGACCTCAGATGGAGAAATGGAGAACACCAATGCATCTGTGGCGTTGAGAGGGGCTGAAAACATATAAAACTTGTCCAAATCAGACAAAATGCACTATCGGCCACCTAAAAGCTCTCCTGCCTCAAATAACGAGCTGAAAATCCTCTCTCCCGTATTTTTTCCAATCATCGGGATTTTATATGTTTCATTTAGGACAAGGCCACTTAACAATCGGAGGTTTGTTCTGTTGGAATAGAAACCGTTCAAGTGGAAGGGTTGGCGGGCACAACAAACCCTTAAAAATAATTTATTTATTTATCTTTTTCCACTCAAGCGATATACATGAAAACATTGAAAAACCCAAAAGGTCGAACCTCAAAATATATCAAATCGGACCTATAAATCCATCGGGTCCGATCCTTATCACCGATCGCTATCGTTGATGTCATCAGCCCTGTCTATCGGGAATCTCCGAACGCCGATCGCTGATACGCCGATCCGCTAATTAGATCTGGACCATTGATCTATTCCTTGATCAAATGGTCCATATTACAACGCATGTTGCTATCACATTGTTCAATGGCCCTGTCGCGGGGAATCGTTGATCACTGATCGTCGATTTTCCAACCCACCGATCGTCGATTTAATCTTGGCTGTTGATCTGTTTCCCAATCTGACGGCTGAGATTGCCCATCGTTGATCGACGAATCACAATCACAACGGCCCGAAGGTCTTGGTCTTGTGCCTTGTGTTTCGCCAACCCGACCCACCGATGTCGATATCGACGATCACTACATCGCAGGTCTGAAGCCCCTGATATCATCGATTTTCTTGCCTTCCTCCGACCCGATAGATCGGTGATCACTGATTAGGGTCGTTAAGTCCGCCCTTTTCATAGTTTCCAATGCGATTTCTTTTTTAAAGGCTAGAAACCCATTTTTAGGAGAAAATGCCTCATTTTCGAAAGGAACAAGGAAATCTTCTTTCTGGCACAACTTCATCATTCAGACTCGGATTGGAGTGTTGTTTACACCTTTGGAATCAAGGTGACGAGCACTTTGATCTGATGTCCAGATACTTGCCTTTCTGCCACTTTGAATTTTGAGCTTTTCCATGCCATTGTATCTAAAGATCCACTTGGATCACATTGTCGTCAAAGCTACAAAACACGTTGGATGAGAATGAGAAACAAGTGAAGAATGAACTTAATTATAGGAGTCATATTGAAGAGTTTTCTCTGAAGCTAGCCACATTACAAACTGAAGTTCAAACCCTTATGATTGAAAAGAGTGAACTTACTCAAAAGGCTCATGAGTATGAGCATCTGAAAGCTAGCCTAGAAGATACTAAAATAGCCTTATATAGTTCCAAAGCAGAGAAGACAGAGTTAGAGGCTACTTTACAAGAATCTTACTAGGGAAAATTCAAACTTGATAAAGAGCTTAGACGTTATAAGAAAATTTGAGAAATTTAGAGGTAGAATTGAAGGAGCAAAAATGTTGTAGGGATGATCAAGAAACAATAATTGCATCTCTTGAGTCCAAATTAAAGGATCAGACCATTACTGGATGGAACTCCCAGTAAAACCATCCACATAGACTATTGCACCTAACCCAATGGGACTCAAATCAGGTGTTTGTCGGCATGGAACTAGCTAATGACCAAAAACATTGGAAACAACCCGTTGAGCTAACCCCTTGGGTTATGTTAGAATTAAATGTAACAACTAACTACAAAAAAATTAGAAATTTTCCATTTTGATTGCTTTATCAATATTTGCCAGAGTTCACTCTGATTTATTTTTATGAGAATATATTTCATCTTTACTAGAAGATACCACTGGTTTGAAGAATGTATGCTTATTAATGTCTTGAATTAATATCTCTCTAATTAGAAAAATCTTCTTGATTCATCTTATCAGTTTAGCAGACATTGATTCCAAAAATGGCATATAAAGAGGCATTGGATGCATATGACATTAATTACATCTTAATAGTTTGAGTAAATAATTATACCTAAAGGACATATGAAATACACCCAACTACCCACCAATGACTATAAAGAGGCTAATAAATGGTATAGAAGAGTCAATGGGCACCTAAGATTTTGCACCAACTCAGTTTTCTACAATAACTTCCCTAGATAGTGCTAATGGCAATGGCTCATGCAAAGATCTCCCAACATAGTCACCAACAGGAGATCGATTAGATGCAATAGCTTCCGTTGAAATAGAGGAGGATGAAGGTGCATCATAAAAATAGCCCGATATATTCCTCTACAGGAAAATAGACCTAATTAGGGGCAAAATCCTAGACCCGGATGATGATAGAGTAGGATGATGGAACTGCTACTGAAAATGATGACTGTGATTAGAACTGAAGCTCAGACAAACTTCTGCAGGAAAATCAAAGGAAACCCATTGTGATGTTCATCCAGCCCAAGGTTCGTAATGTTGGTGTTCAACAAAATGGATACTACTCTCTCTCTCTAGGTGAGCATATTTCTCTTGGATGCTGAGCATTGTTGTTTCAACTATTGGCACAATGTTATCTCCTTGGACCTATGCTGTGTAAATGCTCTGGCAATAGTGATTTTCTCTTTCTTATCTTTACATTCTCCCTCTGTTGGTGTCTATGACAAAAACCCAAGTTGGTGTGCCACTACCATCACACAAAAACCAATAAAATTAACATAGATAAATCAGGCATACTAAACTATCTAGTAGCAAGGCAGAGAAACAAATGGAATACATAGAATCATACATGTCAAAGCAAAGATGTCCATTGTCGCCCAGGTTCCATACTCTTTCAACTTTATATTGATGATTTAGAATATCTCATTTCAAAGTGATACAGGTGGTTGCCTTCTCTATGGGATTTCCAACTAGGATGTAAGATCACCTCACTTCTCTAGGTGCAATTATGGTTGAAGTTTCCATCCACAATTTATTAAAGGAATATCTTATACATCGCTCAAGGTAGTTGTAGGTTGCAATATAAATATTTCACCTTTGTAATGAAATTTTCATGGAAGTATGTGATGAGGCTCATCAATGGGTAAAATTTATGGACCTTAATGCACCTCCAACAAATGGAATACATAGAATCATACATGTCAAAGCAAAGATGTCTATTGTCGCCCAGGTTCCATACTCTTTCAACTTTATATTGATGATTTAGAATATCTCATTTCAAAGTGATACAGGTGGTTGCCTTCTCTATGGGATTTCCAACTAGGATGTAAGATCACCTCACTTCTCTAGGTGCAATTATGGTTGAAGTTTCCATCCACAATTTATTAAAGGAATATCTTATACATCGCTCAAGGTAGTTGTAGGTTGCAATATAAATATTTCACCTTTGTAATGAAATTTTCATGGAAGTATGTGATGAGGCTCATCAATGGGTAAAATATATGGACCTTAATGCACCTCCAACTTACTAAATCAACTCTTCTCATAATTCTTTACATGTTTTAATTATATTTTTCTTAATCAGATGAGTAAAAGTAAGATGTCATGTCTAGTGGTCTAATGCGCATTGATTGCAGGTTTTTGGAGCAAATTGTGGCTAATTAGGGTGTAGGAACTCGAATGAGACAAGAAGGAGAGATTACAGGAGATAGGATCTCCCTCATTAACTCCTCACTCACTTGAAGATCCCTCAATAAAATCACACCAGCTCGGAGTTGCAGGCAGCCGATCCATGAGGATCATTTGTAGCCAAGCCAGTGATGGTTAAGAACCAGTTAATCTCAATATTGGGAGCCAAGCCTCCCTTGATTTAAGGAAGTTGTTGGAAACTTCAGTATTATAAATAAAGATACCTGGAGCCTTATTAGGATTCAAATTTTTTGTGCAAGATAGCTAAGCAGTTTTCAAGTTGAGGGATTGTGACCAAACACTGTTATGTATTTTTTGATATGTTAATGAAAATGAGCAGTATTCACTTGATCCAGCATTGATTTGACTCAGAGGGTTGAAGCTCTTGGGTTAGGGCCCAACCCTAGCAGCAGAGGTTCCTCTTATTGTACTTGTATGTTTAGGTTATCTCATAGTTAGTTGTTAAACTGATTTTGGTGTTATTAAATTGCAAGTTTTTATAGATTTGATTAGTTTGCTTCCATTTGTGAATAACTCTAACAATAGCATTCTAGAGATAAGAAAATATTCAAAAAAGGCTGATAACAAGTGGATCTTACCTTATTCCTCCCTTTCTGGGACCATGGCTTGAGGAACAACTCCCATTCAGCCCAAAAAGACAAAATTCTGGTTTCTTATGAAATTTAGGGTTTTTATGCTAAGTAGGTCATTATCTTTTAGTTTTATAAGATAGGTTGCATTTGAAATTTATGATATCTTAAGTCTTGCATTAGATTTCATGTTTCTTTCATAATGGTTTCAAGCATTCCTGTGCATAACCTTAGCAAATAAATGATGAAAATTATTTTTTCTTTTATTTTAGTAACCCTTCTTGTTTTGAGATGAATTTATGGACAAATGGCAACAATGATGTGTATGTTTCAAGTGTTTCCATATTGCAAGAAGACATCATATCATTAGCCCTGGCCTAACTATATCCACCCATGATCGCCAAAATCCACTAAGCTCTCAATTTGGATTCCCATTTTACAAGGAAAACTTGCCATGCTTCTTGAGCAAATCCAACCATCGTAAAGCTTTGGTTTGAGTTCTGAGTGAGTTCCTACCACTCCCTTGCCTTATTTCCTCTTTACTCACCTTCTCCAAGCCCCATACCACCTTTTCAAACCACCCCCTATGCTTTTGGCCTGTTCATGTAGTAAAACAGGGGATCCTGTAGGTGAACCAGGACATCCTGTAGAAATCCTATAGGAAAACCTATAGTGGTCCGTTTTGAGCCTGAATTGTGAAAAAAACCTCACGAAATCTAGGAGAAGACCCTTGCTTGCCTCCCAAGCCATCTGACCCATTGCACTTATCTCCCTCCATACTTATCCCCCCTGCCATGAAACCAAGAAGGATTAGCATTCAAATTTTTACAATAAGATAAAAAGAAAGAGTCTTTATATTCATTCATGTACATAACTGTTAAGTGCTTGTTTAGATCAGATTTCATGCTTAGGTTAGTTAAGATTTCACATGTGTTAAATTATAATTCTTTTGAAAGCAATGTATTATAACAAATAGCTAGATGAGTTATGTGTTTTGTAGGCATTTATTTTAGTCTTTCATTATTGCAGTAAGTAGCATTTTAATTCTCTCAATTAGGGTAAAATTCATCTCTCTCAATTGGTAATAAAACTTATTCTAAACCAATAGAAGGTTGGTTTGTGAAGCCCTAGTGGTCTATCGCCCTAGCTCCACAGTGACAAAGAGTGGACCCATTACATCTATTTGTGTATACAACACTGTCACCTCCAAGTTTGTACGAACCCCGGGTTGATGAAGTAAAGTTGGTAGCCCCAGGAGTTGCAACATCCTTGCTACAATACTAGTGCTCATCAATATGAGAGATTATAGAATAGGAGTTTCATGTGATGAGTTTATACACATCTTAAGTTTCTGGGCATATTTTATTTCCGCGTATTAGAGAATAACAAGTTGTCACACAAAAATCATGTCCTCCTAGATATTGCAAGGACCTTCCACAGTTTCAGGGGAACTCTTCTTTTATTGCCCCACATGTCTTGTAATTTATGAAGAATATATGGGAACTGATGGAAATACATGAAGATTCCATGATAAGTTTATTTATGCTTTCTTGCGTGGCTAGCTGAAGAATTCTTGTAGCCCAGAAAGCATACATTCTCTCAAATCTCTAATTGAAATATTCCTTAAGCATTGCCACGCAAGGTTCAGAAATTTGATGGTTCATATCAAGAGTTGTTGACAACCCTACAAGAGGAAGGCCTCCTTGGTATTTTTGAAGGCAATGATAACATTGTTGGGGATGAAAGTGGAGCATCTATGGAAGAGGGATTATGCTTAAGATTTGAATATGAAAACACTAGATATTTGTAACATGAACAACCTTGCAGAATCAATGACAGGAAGGAGGGCCATTTTAGCATCTAAAGTGATTTCTTAACATATAAATGAGTACCGCCATGAAAATTGTGATGGCATTATTACACCACCTTCAAATGATACATGTGTCACTATTTCTGGTGAGCATTGGCATTAGGTTGGTGATGTTTTTATTGGTTAACCCATAGGAAACAATGTTGTAGATACAAAAGAAGAAAGTAATAGCAGTTTTGAGATGAATTTGGCATGGGATTTATGCTCAAAACTAGAAACAAGAATACTTCCTTCTCTTATGGCTTATGTACATGATATTCATAATAATGAAAACATAAGTGTGGACACTCATAATGATCCTCTCATCAATATGGATCAATCATCAGACCATATATCTTGGATTGGGTAGAGGAAAGCCCTATACACTACTTGTATGGACCATCGATGTTTGGTGATCATGAAGAAGAGGGGAAGTCTGATTATGAGCCCTTCACAAGCATTCGTCAGGAGGATTTTGAGACTGTGTCATGTTGTAACAGCGTTGGAATAACCTTGCTAGACTTGTCACAAGAATTGAGGATAGAATATCCCTCTGAGGACAAGAGACTTTGCTCCAAATATGACAAAAATAAGGATTGTGCACCAAACATTGGCATTTCTAATAATGAGTATCAACATTACACAAGTTATGAAATCCTCAATGATGAATTTGTTTCTCTAGAGGAACACAAGTATTTCTATTTTGCACAAACATTTCCCCAAGTCTTGGACAATGAAAAGCAGAAATCAACAAAGTCCTCTTATCTCTACAATTAAGACCGAAAACATTCTTTAGTAGAGAAAATGCGTAAGGAACATATTTTTGAAGAGTCAAAGGAATTATCTAGTAGCATAATAGAAGCCACACCTCTTCACAATAGAGCAGAAAACAAAAAGGTGCCCCCTAGGTTTGCGTCTTCCAAATCACCGAATTTATGAACATCTACGCAGACTTTGGTATGTACATTATTGATCAGTGAAATTATTAAGAATGGATTGTTCTAGTTTTGCAAGGCACTTAAGACCCTCCTATTGGCAACTATATCAATCCTAGAAAGGAGTAAAGCCCTTTGTCTATAGTTCGAAATTTGTGTATGGTTCTGTGCATAAGCCCTATACGGACAATCTCCAAAAAATCCACTCCTATGCATTAGTTGAAGGGCTATGTTGGGCATTAGTCTTATTTTGAGACCACTGTCAAAAGTTACTAAAGTTTTGAAGTTCAAGCTACATGAAGAAAGTTCTAAGCACGTTTTGCAAAGTCAAAATCCAAACTGAAGAAGCTAAAATTCTGAAGTCTCAACTCTATCAATTTTTCTTAAAATAAGTCGAAATTGTGAACTTGTTTGTGAAGGATCCAAGAGCAATATTTAAGGATGTACCAGTATATTATATAGATTCGCTAGGTAAAATCTGATACAACACTATGATCGAAAACACTTTGAATCATATGTTAATGCCGCTTGTTGCACTCCACAAGCTGACTCCTCTGAATCAACTGCTAATACCGCTTATCACACTCCACAAGCTGACTCCTCGCCTCTTCTTCTGTTTGTGTTGGGTGTTCGTAGAACCTGTCATTTTTTGAATCCTTGATCATGAAGGTTACCGTAGTTGGATAGAACACATTAATTTGGGTAATGGACTCCCTTCGAAATGAGAACGAGAGAGTAGCTAGGTGGGTGGAAACAAGGTAGCTTGGTTTTAGAAGCAAGAAAACTAGGCTCAGAGATTCGAATGAAAGCAGTAGGCCTCGCTCAAGATGGAAAGGCAGAAAGGCGGTCTTGGAGGAAAAACTTGCTCAAGCTGGAAAGATAGAAAGGTGGTCTTGCTCATGTCATGCTCAAGCTAGAAATGCAGAAAGGCTTAGGGTTCAAACTCAGAAATGCAAAAGGGATTAGGGTTATAGAGAGGCTCAACTACAAAATGAAACCTTTCCCACTCACATTTCCCACTCTTTCCCTCCGTGGGTGACGTGTAGCCCGACATTCTCTAAAAATATGGTGTATTTTCCCTTTCGCTTGGCCAAAAAATTGTGTAAAGAATACCTTAGGTTATATATATTATTGTATGGTATATTAAAACCCTTTAGGCCCTCATTATAACCCCAATATATTAATTTGTGATTTTTCCATTTTTAATGTCCCAATATGAACGCATGTCATTTAATAATTGTTTGTGAGTGATGCCCCCGTGCATGACCATTGAGTTGGTACCTTGAAAATTGTCTGGAAGGTTCCTAGAGCCTTGGGAAACCACTTTGGATCGAAATTTTGATCATGGAGGAAATATTATCATCTGGGTGCTTTGCAGGTTAGGCAATCGACCCCATGTGTATACAAAGAAGAAGTAATCAAATCAAGATACGTATCAATGTTGTAGTGATCTTATTAATTTTTAAACTATGAGAATGATTTATGATAGCTTAGATTATTGAGCTAACTTGATGATGTGTTCTAGTTGATGAGGACTTGTTTTAAGCACTAACCAGGATTGTTGTAGGAACTATGGCTCCAAGGAGGGAGCGTTGGGGAATGATCTGGTGATGGAGAGTTCACACACTGCTAAGAATATCATGTTGTCGAGAGCAACATAAAAGGAAGAGAACACAAGCCCTGAATTGAGTCGAAGGTCAGGACTTGATACAAACAATTAAGGGAGTTGAGTAGCATCTCTAAAGTTCTTGGTCCCTTAGTTAGTCTCGTCACACCTAGGAGCCTGGCTCGAGGGTGACTGGGCAAGATCAACTTGCAAACCCAGTCAAAGCTTGGGTGGAAAAGATTCATCCCACACGAAATATTACAAATAAGTATACTCATGTATTTCCACTAACAAATGATTGTGATTATAGACATAAATGGTGGTTATTGACTTATTGACTTGATTTATGATCCTATTGTTTAACTGATTGATTAATATGTTATCGCTAATGCTCAAGGGAGTTGGAACTCCTCCATGGTTAACATAGATTCAGGAATGTGACTGCTAAAATAGAAGGTTGTCTAGTTTTTAAAAAAGGTCTTATTTAATTATGGGATTTGGTGTCCATAAAGGCCTCCAATTAGAGTAAGACTGTGACACATTTGTAAAATTACTATATAGGTTTGAGAATACATTAGAGAGAGGGAATGCAATATGTAGCTTTGGTTAGGAAAATATGTCAATATTACTCTACACCGAGAGCTTCATGTTGTCCCATGAGCTCGGTTTCCATATCTTTTAACGATTCTCAAAAGGTTGTGTTGAAGTCATCATTCTTCTCACCATTCGCAAATTAGAATTTCTTCCGAATGTCACCACTTGATTATTCCCTTCCCCATACACTCTCATTCCTTGGAACTCCCATAGACATGGATCCCAATCCACTGATGCAAAAGATGGCATGCATGGCTCTGACTAAGGAAAATATGGAAGTTGTAGTTGTTTTCTCTTTTCTATGTAAGAAAAGATGCACCCACAAACACCCAACTGAAACTTGTAGTGGAGAGTTGTGGTGAAATCGTTGTAGTTCAACAAAAGATATAATTATGGAAGACTTCTATATTTCAATCTTTATAATGCTCTGAACATATACCTGAAGACATTTTAGTTCCTTTTCTTTTTCATCACATTTCTATAAGCACTCATTTTAAATACTATTTCGAGTTTTCATCGCATTTCTATAAGCACTCATTTTAAAAATTATTTCATTTTCATCACATTTATATAAGCACTCATTTTAAATATTAGGTTCAACATCATTATTGTTCTTGTGTATATCCCATTAGACTGAAACTTCAGATTCTCATTGTTCCAGCTAGTACTACAAATTGCAGCATTGAATCAAGTTTGCATGGTGGCCTTGGTGTCTAAGTTGGCCCCCAAGGTTCACAGTGATGTTTCGTCTCTCAAATATGGTACTTTCTTTCCTCTAGGTCTGTAGGCTATTCTGATCAAGCTTAAGGCACAATATAGCTCTCTTATGGAATTTTAGTGATTCAATTCTCATAATTCATACCTTGACTCTGTATCATTGGTTGTGCACATCACAGGGATCGAAGGTTCATGGTTTATTGTTGCTTGAGGTTTGTTAATGTTACTTCTGTTGCCCTTTCAATGGACCCTCCAACAGTTCCATCCTCCCAATTTGGGTCTTGTCTTTTCCTTGCCCATTATGGGCATCATGGTGGTCGAAGGCTTTGGTTGGTGGATGTTGCTTAACGGGTCCAGTTGGTTGGCAATTGTCATTTAAGGTTCGTGGGCTATTGTTGCTCGTGGTCTATATGAGCGACTTCTTAGTGTGGTTAACCTTATGTTGCACTATGGGTGTAACTTCCAGGTTCCACTTCAGTTCTACTTCATGTCTTAGCTGAATATGGGTGGTCTATTTTTGTAGTGGTTTTGTCTAGATATATTTGTAGAACAAAGCCTTTGTGTTGGTAACTCTTGGAACTCCATGTGGAATTAGGAATTTTTTTTTCTTTTTGTTTGTTGAACCGATTAAGCGAGACATATGTAATCTCAAGATTCACAATTTGTACTACTAGGCTGGTTTCCCTGCAGCCAAGCCAATAATACAAAGAACTATATTCTTTAATGCTCCATTTCGATAATAAAATGTTAAACCTTACACAAAAAAATGATATATATGTCTCGAATATATAGCAAAATATGTATTTATGTATTTTATTTTTATTTTTATTGAATTCTTATATATATTTCTTGAATAAAAATGAAAACATTTATTATTGTGTAAATGTACAAAACTCCATTTGTTACATGGAGAAAAATAAGAGTCGTATATCAATCATTGTGAATTTATAGATATATATTGTTAATTAGATTACAAATTTTAAATATAAACATGATTTTGCATGATATTGTGATGGAAAATGGAACAAAATGAACTAAGAACATTCCAGTGTCATTTTGATGCAAGAAAATGATAGTGCCATTTTGACTCTTAATAATGACAAGAAAACGACACAAGGTTGAATGTCCTCATTTGCATCAAACATTAAAAAAAATAGCAAACAAAAGCATCACATAGTTTCATGAGAGGGTTATGTATTGCAATAGTGTAAGTTGTTTAGTTAGGTAATTTGTCAAACATTTTTCTTATACATGCCCGATATCCATTTTGAGTTTTATAAAAAAAAACATAGTGTGATGGCATGATGCTCAATGATATATTGACTTTCTAAACTTAATATGAGAAGATAAAAAATAGCAATTAATGAACTTATGAAGAAAAAATAATGCTAAAAAAAAAGTTAAAGAGAAAAATGTCATATACACAATATACAATAAATTACTTTAGAACTCTTAATTTGAAAAACCAAAAAACCTAAAAGTCACATATATTTCTTATTATAATAATTAATTAAACCACATTATATAAATATTTGGTGGCATCATTCAATCTTAATCCTCTAAGTAATATTAAATTACAAGGAACCAAAAACACTACAATATTTTATTTAGAATTCAACTTAGAATTCAACTGAGATTTATTTTTTTTATTTTTTTTTTTTTTTTCGAGATAAAAATATGATACATATCTAATGTTATATTGTTTTCGATATAAAAATATGATACATATCTAATAAAATGACTTTTAATAATTTAATGATTCCCTAAATTTAAAATAAATTAAGGAAAACAATCATAACAAAGGTTAAAACTTTGTTGAAGTATAAACCATCCAATATAAAAAATAAATTAATACTCTAATAAAGTTAACTAAAGTTTCAACATTTTATGTGCATTATAACTTATTTTAAGCGTATTTATTTTTTTTTAACAATTTATTTTATTTTTAACAATTTTTATAAATAAAATAAATGAATAATGCATATTAATGATAGTGTAAACATTCTTCCAAATTCTAAATAGTGACAAAAGAAATCCAGAGAGAAATCACAAGTTTGAAAAAAATAAAAATTAAACTTTAATCAAAGTTATAATTAATTTTTATTTGACAGATTAGAATATTGCTATTAATTTTGAATAGAAAAATGAACTTTTAATAATAACATGTTATTATTGAAATTGTATAAAATTCCATTAAATATAGAAATTTTAACTTTATCTTTTTATGATATTCGTTCGAACTTGGATTTCAATAAAATATTTAAACTTAGAACTTAATAAAAACTAAATCAAGGAAAATAGAGTAGCACATAATTATGAAGGGTAGTTATAATTCATTGTATCGTTTTGGGTATTGGTAAGGGTTTGGAGGCTGCGAAACAATGCATTTTTAAAGAGATGAGTTATGATAAAATGGACCGATGTTCTTAACCGTGATGAATGTGCTGTTTTCTTTTTCTGGAATGCAAGCGCTTTTTCTTGTTTAAAGGGGATGGATGAAATGTTAAAACAAACTTATATTGTCAAATAATTATAATAATTGTATTAGCGTTTCCTTTCTATAAAAATTAGAAATCTTTGACTGTACGAAGAATGTCACAAAAATAGAAAACCCCAGCGTCATCAGGGGATACCTTAATTCTTGGATTAAAAGAAGGTCGCACCACATTCACCTCGAGAATGTCTTGGATTAAAAGAAGGTCGCACCACATTCACCTCGAGAATGACATGACTAGAGATAGAGATGAGAGCTCAATCTCCCTCCCGCTATGTTTCTACTTGTGTCTTTTGTTTTATTGAGTTTGTCTACTAATACTGTTTCTATTTCTGTCTTCTGTTTTATTGAGTTGGTCTTCTTGGAGTTTGTCTACTAAATACTCTTGAGAAGGCGGCATTTTGATAAGATTATAAAAGGATTTTGATAAAAGTATAAATGGACAAATTTTTTTCCATAGTTTTATGTTTTTATTTATGTTTTATTGGGTTTGTGTATTAATATTTTTGAGGTATTTTGATGATAAGATTATCAATTTAGATTCATCTTAAGTATAGATTTAATATTAAATACAGATTTAACATGAATCTAGAGATCTAATTTTTTCATGTGTAAATTTTTTTATAAACTATTATTTAAATATTTTGATACAGATCAACATGAACCGGTTTTCATGTGTTATTTTTTTTAAAACTATTATTTAAATTATTTTTGTATAATTTTAATTTTTTTTAATTTTTTTTTTAAATCATTATTTTAAATATTTGTATAATTGTTTAATTTTTAATTTTTCAAAATTTATATTCCCTCAGACATAATTGAGAGACAAAGTTACATATCACAAAACAGAGAGTTACACATCATCTATTTTTCTTATTTTGACTATAAAGACTCTTTGATATTAGGCATACTTCTATAAACACTTGCTTAACGAGGAGATTATTGTGAAATATGTAAGACATATTATAGCATATTGTGGAAAATGTACTAGAACATTATATAAACCAATGTTTTTAACTCAACAATGAAGAATAACAATTCTATTATATTTGCAAGAATAAAGAAAATTATACAACATATTAAAAAAATGCATCTTGTCAATAAGCGTTATGTGGTAGATCAAACCTTATGACCAAGGGTATTATTTACAAGAGGAATGGGGGGAAATCTTATGATCAACAATGCTATTTCTAGTAGGCTTAGGGCCTTCCTTTCTTTAAAGAGACATTTACCAGGCTCTTGTACAAAAGTTAAACAATACTAGCCTTGCTTTAAAGAGACATTTACTTGGATTTTATTTAGGCTTCTCCATTTTTGAGAAAATTTACATGGATTACCAAAGATGCCTTCGAGATTTGGAGACTTATATGATATTTTCATAATAAATCATTTCTACAACACAAGTTCGGTATAATGAAATTATGAAAAATGAAAGGTTTCAATATCACAATTGGTTATGTTGCTATTATGAAGAACAAGAAGTTTGAACATTTTCTAGCAAGAAGGACATAGACTCGTATGAATTGGAAAAAAAATATTATTTATCAATAACCATTAAAATCTAGTGGAATAGTAGGTGCATAGCATACTTGTACCATCCTTAGCCCCCAACTGGGTAACACCACTCTAATAGTATTGTTGTAACAACCCTCGTGAAAATTCCATGTAATAAAAGTTAAAAAAATAACCATGGATGATGGGACACTTATTCCAAGCTAAATGTTGGGAAAGACATCTTAAGGGGTGTTTATTTGGTTGATTATGGCTAAGAAAATTGGCAAAGGCAATGGCTAAGGCTCTAGAAAGACAAAATGACATTTTTGGCACATTTATTTATGAAATAATGGAAATTAGGAGAAAAAGAAGGTGAAAGGTTGCATGTGAGGAGAAAAATTAAGGAAAACCTTTGGTCAGTTCAGTGTTGGACCTCTCTCTCATTACTCTCTCTCTCATACTCTTGG
The DNA here is from genome assembly GCA_000404065.3 of Pinus taeda. Lineage (NCBI taxonomy): Eukaryota > Viridiplantae > Streptophyta > Pinopsida > Pinales > Pinaceae > Pinus > Pinus taeda. Next base: position 46,139 of record APFE031134211.1, read on the forward strand.
ACTATTTGAGTTTTCTTGGAGCACTCTTGGAGGGTGTGGCATACTTGGATTCTTGGAGCAAGGAAAAAAGGAAAAGCGGGAAAGTGCAAGGAGGCATTGAGATCAGCAACTACATCGGATTTTCTTGCAAGTAACGATTTGCACGTATGTTTCCTTCACTAGTTTTGGTATGCATGGCACATGCATGTGGTTTCTTGGTTGTGATTTGTTATTGACATGGAGGATTGCCTAGATTGACAATGGATTGCCTAGCCTTGCCATTTCCTGGATAACCATGGTGATTGTGGGTTTATTTTCATTTCTTGTTTTTTGTTGGTTCTCATGTTCCTTAGTTTGGGTTGAGTTATTAATTCTTGGAAGCCCTGATTGGAAAAATGTTCTAGAAGCCCTGTAATAGCTTGGATTGAGTTACTAGTCCTAAAAGCTTTGGTTGGGCAAATGCTCTAGAAGCCCTTGTTGGGTTGAGTTACTAGTCTTGGAAGCATTGGTTAAACAAACACTCTGGAAACTTGATGACAATTGTGGGTTGAATTATTAGTCCTTGAAGCCTTGGTTGAACAAACGCTCTGGAAGCCCTGGAAGGCTTGGATGAAGACAAATTGATGTTGGTTTTGTAATGTTAGATTGTGAAGTGGAATTACAACTTGATAGGTTGAGGTGGATGGCCTTTGGAAGCCCTGGTTGAGTTTTGACCTATGTGTTCTATGAGATTCCACATTCATGCTTGGAATATGGCACGGGGGTGAATGACTAAAGAGAGATTTGGCTCAGCCATTCTATGGTCCGGTGGAATGTGGAAGTCCCATCCTGGGTTTGGACTTTGCATCATTAATGAATAGTTATTTCTCGTATTTCTATGAGCATTTTTATGGATTATGTGTGGTCTATATGACTTTACTTTCATGAGTATTTTCTACTGCTATTATGTGGGTTATGTATCTGTTTTATGACAACAACCATGTGTAGCTCTCATCATGTTTTTACTTATAATTAAATGATCAATGTATCTATGACCTAATGGATGGAATGACAGTTGATACATTGAGGCATCAATGGTTCTTAGTGACTTTCAGCTAACTATGAGACCCCTATGCTTAGAAATGTGAATTACACCTATAGATTACACAAATGCAATATGTTTGACGAAATCCCTGTCATGGCTAGTATGGGTCCATGTTATCTTGTTGATTTGAAGAGATGGATCAATTATGGGGAATGACGTGGACTCTGAGCCTGAAAAAGTGGTTTAAATCTCGGGGTAGTTGGCACAACACTGGAAATTCTGGTCCATAGTCGCTAGCAGGCAAGCCTGTGAGAGCGACTTTAGTTCCCTGGCCGCTTCCTTTCTCATAGCATGAGAGCGAGTATGGCCGAAGAGACCTAGAACAATAGTGGGACCCATGGACAGATTGTCTGAGTGACTGACTTGTCCTCTGAGGATGTTGTTTATGATGTTGGATGTTTGTATAGTGTGTTTTCCGTCGGTTTCACTTCCATAATGTGGCTTAGGAGGTCGAATCATATCATAGTGGCCTCTCGTCGCATGTTTACCCTGATTGGCCAGTTCCTTGGGTAGATGTGGGAGGAGGGTTGTTACAGAGTGGTATCAGAGCATGGTTCACCCCTCAGACTAGATGGGCTATGTGTTGGTCATGCATTCATGTCAGTCGCATGTGCGTCTCTCACACTTGCATTCCTTGTGCTTGTTGCATTTGGGTGATGTTTTTCATAGTTGTAGTGATGTCGTCATGTGAAATTTGAGGTGTGCTTGTGGAATGCACCTTTGTGAGTGTATGACTCGTCACATGTCGATTTATGTCACTTATATGTATCGTTGCAGTATGTTTGGTTATATTGTTGTATGCTTGGTTTTATGTGTCATTATTGTAGGCTTGATTTCAAATATTATTCATTCATGCTTGGTCATATGTGTTTATGCATATGTGTGGATTGTTATGCATATTCATCTTTGCATGTGGTCAAGTGTATAGTGACGTAATGATGGTGTTTTTCATGCATTGATGACTAGACCCTAGCTAGAATGATAGTTGCATGGTTATATGCTTACGTACTATTTTTATATATCATTATGATTATGTTATGCATGTATGATGTTGATCTGGTGATTTTTCAGACAAGGTATCCTCCCCGAGCTATACTAAGGTATGTTGGTTTATTGTGATTTGGTTTAGTGGACATGATATACCTTGTAGGAAGAAACATCAAATGGTGAGCGAGATGGTTGACTACAAAGACTCTCCCTACGAATTCGAAGAGTAGTATGGTGTTGGGAACTCTTCTGATTTGGGAGTGACACTGAGAAGCTTAAAGGAATAGATAAGGAGTGGTAAGACAAATAATGACATAATCATACACAGGAAAAGTTAGCAGAGGTAAATGCAGTCATACTTTAGAGTTTGTCGGATTTGCAATGACAGGGGCTGCTTCAGATCAATCATGAGTAGGAGAACAAAACTAATAGGGCATATGGCAGTAGATTGCAAGGCGGTCACTGATCAGATAGAGAGGACACAATCTGAGATGGAAGATTGTTGGAAACTCCAGAAAGGAGAAGGGACAGACACATGTATGATTTTAGTTCTGATATAGATAGGCACTATGATCGTCATCGATATCATCCTTACATGTGAAGTGATAGGGGTTATTTTTTGGATGAATTTAAGAAAACGAAACCATCTAGTTTTGATGGGGAAATGAAGAAATCACATGATGCAAAGGCATGGTTGCTTAGCATGAGGAAGTTCTTCTGGTTGCATGATTACTCAGAGAACATGAAAGCTAGAGTAGCTACCTTTAGTCTCAAAGGTAAAAGGCACATTTGGTGGGAATATGTGAATAATGTGAGGGGTATTCATGAAGAGTATTTGTCTTGGAGTGAGTTTGAGTGGCTTTTTAAGAAGTACTTGTCAGAAAGGTACTTTGATGATAGGGAAAAATAATTTTATGAACTAAAGATGGGTTCCATGATAGATAAAGAGTACACTAGATAAGTTCTTGGAGTTACTGAGATATGTGCTTTACCTCACAGAGGAGAAGGCCAAGATTCATAGGTTCATTAGTGGGTTACCGATTGCATTTAAAGACATGATTGAGTTTGATGAGCCTAGATCTTTGAAGGAGGCCATTCGGAAGCTAAAGCAGTGCTATGAACAATCGAAGCGCAACATTAAAACTAAGCTAAGAAGAGAGGTAATGTAAAGAACAAAGTAAAATGGGATAAAAAGCTAGCAAGACCATGGGGTACAGATAACAAGGAGAATGTTGCACCACCTAAGAGGTTCAATGCATCAGATAGAGGACAAGGACATCGATCTGAAGAGAAGAATAAGGACAAAGGTTGGAATCCTATAGTGTGTTGGACTTGTAGCAGATATCATTGTAGGAGAGATTGTCCGCAGAATCAGGGTGGTAGGCCTCAGATATACAATGCACAAGAGGTGAAAACTGTTGGAGACATTGGTCAAAATATTCCACGTATCTATGTAGCCTTGGATAACAAACAGACAGAGCATCATGCATATATCATTGAGATGGATGGTAAGCTTTGTGATCAAGTTATTTCTATTTTGATTGACCCTAGATCTAATTATAGCTATGTTAGTCTTGACTTGGTGGATAAGTGTGGTTTGAATAAGGAGTTTCATGCAAAATTTTGTTTAGTGCAGTTGGTTATAGATATGAAGAAGTGAGTTCATCATTAGGTAAGAGCTTGCACATTTGACTTAAATGGTATGCCTACCACAACACATTTGAATGTATTATCGTTGGGTTCATACAAATGTTATTGGGCAGATTGGTTGTATCTGCATAGAACCAAGGTAGACTGCTATGACAAAGATATTGAGTGTGTTGATGATAATGGAGAACCAAGAGTCTTACAAGGTAAGAAGAAGACCACATCAATTAGGATGATGACAACTATGTAAGAAAAACATAGCCATAGGAAAGGGTGCAAGCTATTCACAGTGCACATTTGTAGTGACAAGGGTAAGGAGGTTGAGAATGCAGATGTGATGAATAATTACCTAGTTTTACAACAGTTCATGGATGTATTTCCTTAGGACATTACAAGGTTTCCACCTCATAGGGAGGTATATTTTTCTATTGATTTAGTGCTAGGGGTAGCTCCAATGTCAAAGATACCTTACAGGATGAGCACACTTGAGTTGGTAGAATTGAAGCTACAAATGTAGGAAATGTTGGATAAAGGATACATTAGGCCAAGTGTATCACCATGGGGTGCACTGATCTTCTTTTTTAAGAAGAAAGATAACACTCTCAAATTTATGCATTGATTAAAGGGAGTTGAACAGAGTGACTATCAAGAACAGGTACCCTCTGCCGAGGATTGATCACTTGTTCGATCAACTGAAGGGGACAATAATGTTCTTAAAGATTGATTTGAGAACTAGATACCATCAAGTACACATCAAGGAAGAGGACATTTACAAGGCTATATTCACGACCAGGTATGGGCATTATGAGTTTGTTGTAGTTCCATTTGGCTTAACTAACGCTGCAGCTACATTCATGTGCTTGATGAATAATGTATTGCGCCCATATTTGGATAAGTTTGTTATTGTGCTCATTGATGATATACTGGTATATTGTAAAAAAATGAAAAGGAGCATGTCGAGCACTTAGCAGTAGTATTGAGGTTGTTGAGATAGCATCAATTGTATTCTAAACTTAACAAATGCAATTTTTTTCAGACGGAGGTGCATTACTTGAGGCATGTTGTCTACAAGGAAGACATTGCAGTAGATCCAGAAAATATAAGAGCCATCATGGAGTGGGTAGCTCCTAAGAATGTGGATGAGGTGAGATATTGCATGGGTTTGACAGGTTACTACAATAGGTTCATCGGGAACTTCTCATAGATTTATTATCCCATCACATATTTGCAAAGAAAGGGTAAGAAGTTTGAATGGACAGAGGAATGTGAGGCTAGTTTTGAGTAGCTCAAGCAGTTGTTAACACATGCATCAGTGTTGAAGATTGTTGACACAGACAAAGAGTTTGTTGTGTGCACAGATGCGTGCAAGAGAGAACTTAGTGGAGTCCTTATGCAGGATGGACAGGTAGTATGCTATGAGTCGTGGAAATTGAATGAGAACGAATAGAACTATCCCATGCATGATCTTGAGTTGGCAGGAATCATATATGCACTGAATATGTGGATACACTATCTTCTAGGAAGGAGGTTTACATTGATGAGTGATCACAGTTGGTTGAGGTATCTATTTGACCAACCAAATCTGAATGGTAGGCAAGCTTAGTGGTTGGACACGAGCAACGAATTTGAATTTGAGATCAAATACATCAAAGGAAAGGGGAATAGAGTGGTAAATGATCTTATCATGTGGGTACATGTGAATCACTTAGCAGCTATGAGATCTTATGTGAGAGATTTACAGGACAGGATCTTGCGAGCAAGATAACAGAATGTCAGATATATGGAGATTGTGCACAGGTTGCAACAGAGTACAAGTACAGGTACATGAACAGGTGATGGTATAGGTAAAACTAGTGGTACAGGTACAGGTGCAGGTGCATAGGACTTGGACTATTGTCTTACAATAGATGGATTGGTCAGGTTCCGAGACAAGATATATATGCTAGATGAAAGTGATCTCAAGAAGGTGATCTTGAGGGAGTTTCATGTGAAACTGTATTTAAGTCACCTAGGTTACCAGAAGAAACTGACAACAGTGAAGAGATATTACTATTGGCCAAATGTGAAGAGGGATGTAGCAGATTTTGTGGTTAGATGTTTTGATTGTCTACAAGTGAAAGCACAATGTAAACATCCAGTTGGACTGCTACAACAGATCGTGATTCTAGAATGGAAATGGGAGGTCATTTCCATGGACTTCATCACAGGGTTGCAAAAGACAGTGAAGCAGCATGATTCCATCATAGTCATCATGGATAGGTTGACAAAGGTTGTACACTTCATTCTGATAAAGTCTACATTCTCAGCTAGTGATGTGGCACATGTATTCATCAGAGATGTGGTTAGAATACACGGTGTTCCAAAGAATATTGTATCAGATAGGGATGCAAATTTCACTTCCAAGTTTTGGAAGGAGTTATTTTCATGTTTGGGCATAGAGTTGGCCTTCATCATAACTTATCATCCACAGATAGATGGAAAGATAGAGAGGGTCAACAGGATATCAGAGGACATGTTGAGGATGTATGTGATGCGTTAGCAGCGGAAGTGGGAAGAGTATCTTTCTTTGGTAGAGTCACATACAACAATGGTTATCAGGAGTCACTAATGAAGAGTCCATTTGAGGCACTGTATGGACGTAGTTGTAACACTCCTATCAATTGGAGTGATCTGGTTAGCAGGGTATTGATTGGACCAGATATGTTGGCAGACATGGAACAAGAAATACAGGTAATGAAAAAGAATCTAAAGGCAGCACAAGATAGGCAGAAGAGTTATGGAGATAGAAACAAGTTGTTCAAGGAGTTCCAGGTTGGAGAACATGTGTAATTTCACATCAAATTGAAAAAGAGATCATTGCGGATTGGCTCATGTGCCAAGATGGAACCACAATTTTGTGGACCCTTCAACATTATTGAGAGGATTCGGCTAGTAGCCTATTGCTTAAGCAGTATGTTAAATATGTTTATCATGTAATTGACTGGTATGTATTGCAAGTGGAACCAGATGGAGAATTCAAGTCAGAGCGTCAGTGTATATTGCAAAAAAATGTGCTCATGCTTCGGAATCGAGCAATCGAGCAAGTTAAAGTGCAATGGAAGCACTTTGGGCTCGATGAAGCTACATGGGAGGTGGCAGATCAAATGCAGGCCATGTATCCTCCCTTGTTTTCCAGTTGTGGCAAAGAAACTTGATATGGTGGTGTCGTATATTCCTTATGGTGGTTTAGTATTTGCTTATGTTGGTTTAGTATTTTCTTATGATGGTTTGATATATGCTTTATGGTAGTTGATATATGCATTATGATGGTTTAGTATACGCTATATGATGTCTCGATATATGATTAGCCATGGAGTTTAGTATATGTCTTGATATATGCTTTGGTATATGATTTGGCATATGTTTTGGTATCTATATTTTGATGATGTTGCTATATGTACACCCGTGTATGGATGTAAATACCGTAACAAGCTATGTTATAAAGCTCCACTATGAGTTATGGGTGTCATGTTATTATGCTATCATGTGGTTATGTTATCATGATGTTATATGAGTTGGCACTCAGCAGGATGATCATTGTAAATACCGTAATGAGTTAAATGTATTATAAAGTTCCACTATGTTGTATGTTGTCACGTTGCCATGATGTTTTTCTCTTGAGGAGATCTGTCATTGTATATATTGCATTGAGCTGTGTTATAAAGCTCCATGAACAATATGTATTATTTCAGTAGGTTGCTGAGGTACATGTGTGGTTGAACACCGAGGACGGTGTCCCCCAAGGGGGAGGGTTATGTAACAACCCTAGTGAAAATTCCATGTAATAAAAGTTAAAAACAATAACCACGTATGAAGTAGTGGCTCCAACGCCTCATCCACGGGGTTAGTTATGTATGGTGTATCAATGTGTCTTGGAACTTTCACTTAATTCAGAAGCCTACTAACAGACCAAAACATTTTCACATATGTGTTGTAACTGTTTGTAAGATTCATCTTGAAAACTTGCAATACATGTTTCTTTAACCTTTGTTTAACAGTTGGACTTATTCAATTGTTCTAATACATATATTACTTAATGTGTTTTATAAGTTGTTAACAATGTCCTGCCCGTGTTGGTTACCTCTTGAACATTAGACATAACCTTTCACGTAAACTCGTTATAATGACCGTCATGCTCACATGGATTGTCGTTGAGTGTTGTACATGTTATCCTCCCATGTGTGATGTGACTACCACATCCATGTGGATTCCTTCTCCAAAATCTGCGCATGTCCTTTTGTGTTTTGTGTTCCTAACAGAGTTGGGTTTCCTCCCATCCGACTTAGGATTCACTCCCACCCTTTCTCTCTTTGGTGAAAGAACCTTGACACAAGTAACACTATCAATCACTAGGCACGCGAACTTCGCTACTCGAAGGAAAAGCAAACCACTCTCCTGTGCTGACAAGCAAGAGATAAGGAAAACATTTAAGATAATGGCAACCAGGCCATCATACCAGATGGGACTCCCACACCAAACGGTGTGAGGTCTAGTTGGGACTTCATACCAGGGTGATCCCTTGAATGTTGGCGAGTCCAGCACTGTCAACATTTCTGGTGTAGAAGGAGGGCTACCAATTGTTTATGGATGAACGTCATCTCACACTCACTCATCAACCATCTAGTCAAGGTAGTAACTCGCACTCCCTCTCATCTACGCACGAATTTGAAGTTGGATACTCCTCACCCCCTGCACGTGAACACGAAATTCCATATCACCACCTTCGCTCTGTCCGTCCCATCACCCGTTAGTTCATGAAAGAAGTCAGACTGATCCCATGAATACACGATCTTCTAAACGCATCAAGGAAGCCAATAACCATTCCCACAAGGGCTCTTGTATCATAAGTGGAAGAAGTAGTTCTTGCTACACTTGCAGGTTTGGCAGAAGTTGTTGAATATGGAGAGGAGCCTCTGATTTTCTGACAGGGAGAAAGAGACACCATTGTGATCTTGGACTCAAACTCTAGTACAGGAGGTGGATGGGAAGGCAATGGAGGATGCGGAAGCGGAGACGAACCATTAGACTGAGAGTCAGAACCGTTTGATTTTGAAGAAGAGGAGGACGAAGAAGAAGAAGAGACGACTAACCAAAATCTGGAATGGATTACTAAGAGACCATTGGCCTCTTGGGTGCTTTGCACAAGATGCCGAAGTGGATGGAGAGGATGATCACAAAGTTTGACCCTGACAACACAATGAAGGCAAAAGATCATTTGGACAAATTCTACCTACAACTGCAAACCCTTGAGGTACGGTACGACGACATAGCATGTAGATTTTTTCCAGGTACCTTAGATGGTCGCGCAGCTGCATGGTATCACAGCCTTCCAGCCAACTCCATACAAAACTGGGGTGTGTTCAAATGCATGTTTTTGGAAAAATTTGCTGATGACAAGACCCCAGCCATGTTACTCAACTAATTGGGAAGCCTGAAGGTCGAGGGGAAAGAAAAGGTAAAATACTTCAATCAGAGCTTTCTACACATATTGAACAAGTTTTTAGTAGAAATGAAACCTCACGACTCCATCGCTATTGATTACTACACGTCTGCACTGCCTACCAACATTTCACAGTTCGTCAAGCGAGCTGCGAAACCAACGTTACTGGAAAACCGCGAAGAGTAAATTGTTGTTGATAAAGACCTGTGCGTGATTGGAGTAATCAAGGATGATGAACCAAAAAAGGACTCCAGGGATGTGAGTAGGAAGTCCCAGGTGGCGACAACCAGAGGTAGAGACAAGGAAACAAGTGATATTGAAACCCTCAATCACCTTGTCAAGAACTTGACATCAGAAGTGCCTGAAATTAAACAACAAAAAATAGGCACGTCTGCAAGCAACCATATGCCTAGATAGAGACAAGGAATCATGTCATTAGGCAGCAACCATCTCCTCATGAAAACTGCGCATAGCTCTATGTTTTAGCTCAATCGGTGCGCGAACCCGAATTCTATTATTATCATGAAGATGGTCACTCAGAAAAATCTTGTTCAGAATGGAAGCGAGTGGCAGACTTAGCATATAGTCGCACACCTGACTTGGACAACAGTATGCAGGAACAATTGGGAGATACAGGCAATGATGAAGATGTTGCACCAGATGAGGCATCAAGCTATGGGCATGTGGTAAACATGTATCAGTGCTCCCAAGCAGCGTTGAAGATGAACACCGAGAAATAACCATAAAAGAAAAATGACCGTTACAATCTCAGGAGTAAGGGGGCTCCCCCTACAGTTGGGGAAGTGCAAGAAAAGTTGAGACTGTTGATGAGGAAGGTTGATCCACTAGCCGTCCCAAAGAAGAAAATGCAAAGCAAGCTCTAGAAGACAGCGGCGAACAAGAGTACATCCATGAACAACAAACTACAGAATAGTCTGCTGGACAACACGATCAACAGTATTAGCCCGAAAACCTCGATGATTCTACCCCTTCTGGATTACAACATTGTAGATGACATGAAGAAAACTTGTAAGAACATCAGTTTGTTTGAGTTAGCTAAGATACAAAGTCAACGGGACATCTTGCTGCGTGCACTGGGATAGAAAACAATGAATAGTGTAGCCTCTACCAGCAAGGGAGCAAGCACACCTCCTAGATCACTTTCAACTGTGCTAAACACACTCCCGATGGAAGAAGCAAATTGAGGTTTCCCTCCATTCCTACTCTCATTTGAAATATTCCACTGTAATGTTCACAACTACTTGGTTGATTCTGGTGTGGAAACCAACATCATGCCACTCTCCATTGTCGAAAATGTCAATGCATAATGGAGCAAGACATCCGCGCAAATCACCCAACTTGATTGAACATCTGTACTAGCCATTGGTGAACTTTGAGATGTGATCATTTGACTATCTCACGACAATCGAGTCCTACAGTGCATCAACATTGTTTTTGTCGACATACTGGAAGCATATGGCTTACTACTCAGCAGAGACTAGTCCAACAAGTTGAACAATTATTTCGCTACAGACTGGTCGCCTATGTGGCTTCTATACAAGGGTAAAAACAATCAAATCCAGGTGTTATCCAAGAGGTATATGAGGCAAAATGTCACTCCCATTAATGGTGAAAATGAACCGTTGGACTTCGCAGAACTCATGTTTGGCAACTACCTCCTGGAAACAACTTTGGGGTGTTATCCTGCATGGCCAGCTCCAACCCCACCAGACACACAGTTGGGTCTCCTTCCTTTCCCATCTGATAAAAATGAAGCATGTACAGTACATTATAACAATATTAACAGTAGCAGTAGTGCAAGCGCGTCGAAAAATCCATGTATAGGCGAGTTATGGACCATGTATTTCAATGGATCAAAGACACAGGATGACTCAAGAGTCGGGTGTGTTTTGGTTGACCCAAGCTATAGGAAACATTTGATTTCAAGTCGCTTGGAGTTTGAGTGCACAAAGAACGTTGTTGAATATGAAGCATCATGTTGGGCTTGCAAAAATCCATTAGCCTCAATGTGGTCACGCTCAAAATGGTAGGTGATTCAGAGATAATGGTACAACAGGTACGTAACACCATTCATTGTTGATCACCGCAACTCAAAAGTTACCAACAAGAGGTATGGAAACTAATCTCTAACTTCCAAGCATTTAACATCACTATTGTACCACTGACACGTAATGAAGCTACCAATGCTCTGGTAAATGTATCCTTTAGAATGTCACCAAGGGATAGATTTATTATTGAAATTTTATATGGATCATCTATCCCTGATAACATATCTAAGTTACACGTGCTTGATGATGATCAACAAATACTGCATTTCATGGCCAACAATGACACCTTCAAGGATGCAACGATAGACGAAGACGAGTACAATAAATCTCTACAGGTAGAAGTTGGTAGCAAGAAAGGCCACCTCATCCCTAAGGGAGTGGCATCATTGGAAAATATTTATGACTTGCAAGAATGCTTTTAGGGGCCGAGGAACAATAAAACCCACAGTTCCACCATCATGCACGAGATGATCAACTTGGGAACAAAACAAAATCTGAAGTTCGTCAATCTCGGTACGTGTTGTACATAGAAATAGCGACTGCTTGTTCAAACAGTACCGGGATGTGTTTGCATGGACGTACGATGATCTCAAAACTTATGACACGCAAATAATCCAAGACATCATTCTGATCAAAGAAGGTGTCAAGCCATATCAACAAAAGTTGAGGAACATACATCTGTCACTTGAACCCCTCATACAGAAAAACCTCACCAAGTTGTTGGATGCACAGATCATATACAAAGTTCGTCATTCTACTTGGGTTTCAAACCTTGTTCCTGTATGCAAAAAGTCCAGGGAAATTTGATTATGTGTTGATTTCCGGAATGTGAACCGTGCCTTGGACAAAGACAACTACTCCATGATGTCTATGGACCATATTGTACAAAAAATATCTGAGGCACAATTTTTTTTCTTGCTTGACGCTTTTTCGGGATACAATCAGGTACTGGTAGCAGAACCTGAGAGACTCAAGACTACCTTCCATACCAAGTGGGGTACGTTCACATACAGATGAATGCTGTTTGGGCTTGTGAATGTAGACGCAACCTTTCAGCACACCATGGACATCGATTTTCGCAGACTCATTGGACATAGCATAGTGGTATACCTCAATGATGTGACTATATTCTCAAGGAAATGTGAGGACCACATATGCCATCTGAATAGAATTTTTGAGCGAAGCCAGAAATATAGGATTTTCTTGAATCCCGGAAAGAGCACATTCACAGTGTCTGAGGTGAACCTTCTTGGACACATTATTGCCAAAAGCAGGATCAAGGTTGATCCAGACTGGTTCCGGACTATTACACAGATCCCTCACCTAGCCAACAAGAGAGTGATGTCGTCCTTCTTGGGCAAGATAATCTTCCTTTAGAGTTTCATCTTAGATTATGCACAGATAGTCAAACCCATGCAAGACATGACCAAGAAGGATGTAGTCTACAGTTGGGGCAACAGGGAAAATTATGCATTCACCCATATCAAGCAGGCTAATGAATAAGTTTTTGCACTCTACAACCTAGGCTTCAAAAAGAACTTTCTGCTTTACACCTTCGCTTCCGATAATTCGCTCGTTGTAGTACTCACTCAGAAGGATGAGATGAATGATGGATATCCCATCTCCTTCATGAGCATAAGCGTGCATGGACCCGAACTCAACTACCCCATCGTTGAAAAATAAGCATATGTAGTTTATAAGGTGGTGAAACACTTCAAACCCTAATTGTTGAAGAACCACTGCATAGTCTACGTCCCTCACCCAACAATCTACACATTGCTTGAACAACAATAATTGGGTGAACGATGTGTGAACTAGATGGTAGGTTTCCAAGAATATGATCTTGACATCAATCTAGTTCACATGGTCAAAGGCCATGGGCTCTGCAGACTCGCAACTGAATTAGTACACATGTAGGATGAGGAAGAAGAGCTTTCCTGTTGGGAGTAGGAAGTTGAAATGTATGATGTAGTGCGAGCAACACCCACTGAAGACAAAAACTCTTGGTAAGCATATGTGTGCCAATACCTTAAGCACGACATCGTATCCTCTCACTTTTCCATCAGACAGATGAGGGATTTGTGCCTCAAATATTTAGCATATCAGTGGGTGCACGAAGTGCTTTACATGAAGCACAACAATAGATTTTTTCTCAAGTTCCTGGAGGCACATGAATCAGAGATGGTACTACAAGATCTGCATGATGGACCCATCAAGGGTCACTTTGCAGGAAACACCACTGCACACAAAGCTATGCGAGACAATTTCTACTGGCCTATATTATTCAAGGATTCACACGCTTACACCCGCAAGTTCCAAGTCTAATGTGCCAACAAAACACGAAGGTCAATAGCCCCATTGCACCCTATTGCAGTGACCGAATTGTTCCAACAACGTCCTCGACATTATTGGAAAAATTTTCCCACATTTGTCAAAACAACACTGCTACACTCTTACATCAACTGATTACTTCATGCGATAGAAAGAATCATTTCCACTCAAACAAGTGAATGACTAGGAGCTCATTAGCTTCATCCAGTAGAACATCATCTCACGCTTCGTCGTCCCGGTATCACTTGTGTTTGATAATGAAACGCACTTTTCGTCTTTGAAACTTTATTATTTTTCATTACAAAATGGTATTGTGCTGAAACACTCATCTAACTACTTCCCACAAGGAAACGGCCTCATAGAATCAATGAAAAAAAAACTTATCCACATAATCAAAAAGACCATTTACTCTGAGCAGTGCAACTAAAATTCCACCCTGACGAATGCATTATGGGCTGACCGCGTAACACCCAAACCCTCTCTGAATACCTCACCATACTTCCTAGTCTATGGTAAAGAAGCCATCCTACCACCCAATATCTACTTTCCTGCACTTTAGCTATCTTAAGAATCCCAAGGCAAGCCTTTCCAGCTAGTTCAGCGTAGGATGGATACACTCCGCAAGCTTCAGGAAGAAAGGATGAAAGCAAAAGAAGAGTTTCCAATCCACCAGAACTGTATCAAGAGATGGTTCGATAAGAAGTCTGCAGGGAAAGCTAACTTCGGTGTTGGTGACTTGGTCTTGAAATGGGATAAATCACATGAAGGCAAAGGAAAGCATGCGAAGTTCAAGTCCCTGTGGATTGGTTCATACACAGTCCATGAGAAGCTTGGCCCACACACATACCGTCTGCAATCACTTGACGGGACGATTGACAACCTTCTTGTTAATGACCAAGATCTCAAACACTATTTCCAGTAGGACGGACTGCGCCCTGCGCCATGTACATATTCTACTTGTTGCTTATTATTTTCACTTTGTTTGCTTTGATTATTGTTTTTGTTTTTGTTTGTTTGTTTGCTTATTACCTTATTATTATTTTTTTTAAAATATATATATAATTTTAATTTTTTTAATTTTTATATTTTTATAATTTAATTTAATTTTTTATTTTAACTTTAATTTTAATTTATTTTATTTTTATTTTTTTTATTATTTTATTTTATTATTTTTTTTGGGAAATAAGTGCTGTCGTCTACTACTTTCTGGTGTTTGAATGAGTATGTGGATGAGATATGAAGAGACTTGTGACATCATAGCACTTGGCCAATTTTGTGTTTGTCTTCTCTGTGCTTGCTTCTAACCATCGGTCGATGAAGTCTTAATGGAAATTATGAGCCGTTTGTAAGGGGAGCTTTGGTCCAACCATGAACCTGTGTCCACACTAGAAAGCCCCATGCCTGTACTCAGCCTTCTTCTCTGTGTGTTCAATCTCATCCAACTAGTAGAAATAGAGAAGGGGAAAATCTAAACAAGCAAACCTATGTCATAGGTCTTACATGCTTCTATGAAGGAACAACCTCTTCTCTCAATAAGTCGGGATCCCTCTTCTGCCCCAAAAATAAATAAGTTCCTATGCATAGTCCTCTTAAAAAATACAAAGGAGAAAGAAGAGAAAGGCTTCCTGCGTAGAGAGGTGAAGCATGCAACTCCACCGGGGTACTAACAAGGCTCGCTGGTAGTGAAGCAATGCGTGTGTTCCTGTGTGAATCCATCAGGGTAATGTTGAAGCCTGCTGGCAGCGGAGCAACACCAGAGATGAAAACTTATGCTCTGAAAATATTCAACTCATGTGCCAAACTACCCTTCCCGATTTCAAAACACTGTGATCAAGATGAACTTTTATTGTGTTTGACTGGGTTGGAAAAAGGTGAACCATGTCTATCCATGGGGTAAGTGGGGAAGATGAAGTAACCCACACATCGATTCAATACTCCCCAAAAGACAAAGGCCCTATGTTGT
Source organism: Pinus taeda (assembly GCA_000404065.3). Lineage (NCBI taxonomy): Eukaryota > Viridiplantae > Streptophyta > Pinopsida > Pinales > Pinaceae > Pinus > Pinus taeda. Next base: position 61,678 of record APFE031134211.1, read on the forward strand.
CAATGAACCAACAGAGAAGTTTGAGTTCTACCAGTGTGTCGCAAGTGTTGTAGTGGTTGCAACACTCTCGAAAATTTTGGCCTGCATTCAATTTCGGAGACTCCCTTGAGTTTTTACTTGGTGTTTGCATGCACTCGGGCTCACTTTGTGGGTTCATGTGAGTCTTTGCACCCACCTTGTTTAACTTTTCAATGGGAAACTTTTGCGTGCTGGTAACAATGTCACACTTGCGACCATGTTCTAGTCATACACAAGGTCTCTGCTTCATGTGTACATGTTATGATTCACTATGTAAACATCCGTCGCACCCACACACAGAGTCGTATGCACTATCGCACAAGCATCGTCATGGTCATCCAACGATCAATCAAAAGCGTCGCGCTTGTCAACTCGCGCCATCAGTCGGTCATGTTGTGCATGTGTGTCTGGATGGTTTGAGTCATCTCATCGTTAAGTCATGTAAGTGTGTGTTTGCAAGATCACGTATGCACCTTTTGACTCGCTCACACACTCAGTCATTTTGCTAAAATTATGATGACCAGATCACCCTCTAATAGTCGGACCTTCACCTCGCCATCGACTCGATCGAATGTCACCTAGAACAACGTAGAATTACCTAGTGATCCATTTCAAGCTAGCTTCCCGCAAGCTGATCAATCAACCCTCCTGCTGGTCAACCAGAGAGCTTGACCGGGCAGTCACCCCAGGACTAACTCCCCTAAAAAATTGCGCAGAGGCTACAGACCATGCCCGTTTTGCTAACTGAGAAAATTGTGTAGACAGGCCAGACAGACACTCAGTGCCCATCCCTATCTCCCTCAAAAAATAGTCAGTCGACCAACTGCTCACCCGGAAAACTGCATAGATTTCATGATCAAGTCCTCTGCATTCCAGCAGTCTTCTCAGTTCATAAAATGCGCAGAGGTGGTAAGCAGGCCAACCTCCCAGCATTAGCGTATTTTTTCCCACCAACAGCTCCCAACAACCCACTGCCATCTCCCTCCAGGAATTGCGCAATTTTTGCTGCCAAGCTCTTGCTGCCTGCTCCCTCTAGAAATTGCACAGATTTTGCTTGCCCAACCCTCCTACAACCGAGATTGCTGTTCCCAAAAATTGCGCAGATCTTTCCTCTAGCCAAGCCAAATGTCACAGATAGTCACTGTCGATCCAGATTGCCCCGTCACTGTCTCCCAATGACTTCTGCATAGTTTTCACCAGCAGTGCCCGAAGCCCGCATCCTAGCTCAAAACTTGCTTCACGCAGTTTCATGACCTCATCTTCTCTCTTGGTCACCTACATCCAAAATGATCATGCATCATGGTAGACTAGGAGGTTCATGGATTTAATGTCGTCTTGTCATGAGTGACTGCAGAAACAGGTACACGAATAAACATGGTGCAGCGAAAGATGGGATGAACAAGGGGAGTACATGCAAAATGACATGTTTTCAAATGAACGAACAAACGATGCATGCGAAGAGATGTGTTCGCAAACGGAAAATCATGGAAAGATGTGATCGCGGATAGACGAACGAACGAACATGTGAAGATGTGTTCGCAGACAGACGGACGAATGACCATACACTTTTCACGAACAGATGACCCTGTCAAGCATGCCAACATACAAGCAAGGAGCAACATGCGAATGCAACATCAAGTGAACCCAATGAACATCGAAGACTACGCACACCTTGCCATGCAGAGGTGAAGCTATGACACACCATGAGGACATCCATCACCAACCAGCACTGCAACTTGACATGCACACTAGCAGCAACACGAATGTACCAGGACTATCATGTCGATTCTTGTCATAAGTCATGTTGTCCACATCACTAATGTGGGCCATATTGTTAATAAATTTAATGTAACATGGAAGTCCAAGAGACCCACTTGCCATATGAAGAGCCATGTAAATTTGAAAGGTCATGGAAGTCAAACAATCATGAGGGAAGTCGAACAGTCACAAGGGTCAGTTTTACCCTTGGCTATAAATAGCCCTCATTTGTACATGCAAAATACTTTTTCACTTTGGCTCCTCCCACATAGCCTTGAGAGTCTGTAATATTTTTTTTGAGGAGTAAGTAGTGGCTCTAACACCCCGTCCACGGGGTTAGTGATGTATGGTGTATCGATGTGTCTTGGAACTTTCACTTAATTCAAAAGCCTTCTAATAGGCCAACAAGTTTTCACACATGTGTTGTAACTGTTTGTAAGGTTCGTCTTGAACACTTGTAATACATGTTGCTTTAACCTGTGTTTAACACTTGGATTCATTCGAATGTTCTAATACATATATTAATGAAAATGTGTTGTATAGGTTGTTAACGTTGTCCTTCTCATGTTGGTTACCTCTCGGACATCAGACATAACCTTTCATGGAAACTCACTATAATGATTGTCGCGCTCGCGCAGATTGTCGCTAACTGTTGTACACGCTATCTTCCCTTGTGTGTTGTGACTACCGCATCTGTGTGGATTCCTCTTCCGGAAGTTGCGCACATCCTGTTGTGTTGTGTTGTTCCCAACATAGTTGGGTTTCCTCCCATCTAACTTGGGACTCACTCCCACCCTTTCTCTCTCCGGTGAAAGAACCTTGACACAAGTAACACTATCAATCACTAGGCATGCAAACTTCGCTACTCAAAGGAAAAGCAAACCACTCTCATGTGCTGACAAGCAAGAGCTAAGGAAAACATTTAAGATAATGGAAACCTGGCCATCATACCGGATGGGAATACCACACCAAACGGTGTGAGGTCTAGTTGGGACTTCATACCGGGCTGATCCCTGAAGGTTGGCAGGTCCAACACTGTCAATGGATTCCTTGATTTAACATTTTCTAAAACTTGGAAATGGTTATTTGAGATGTATGCTCTTTCACAATATAGTTGTGTGTAGAAGGGCATGTTATTTTACTACCATAATCAAACTTGCATAGTCTTTCAGAAGCTTGGCCTAAGCTGATATGGTTTCCCAACCCAATTCCCTTTTGTTGGAAGGAAACTGTTGGAATGTGTAGCATGTGTGTAGATGATAGTCACACTTATATCTTGGCATTTACAATGGAATGTCATAAACATATAATTTAATATTATAATAAATGATTGCTTTCTATCATTAACTAGATTGCGTCATTGGTCATGTTAGCTCACAATTTATATTATTGGATTGAGCCTTTATAAGGGCACTAATAACTTTATATAAGATTTCTTCTCCTAATATTGCCAATGATATGTGGCAGATGTGCATGAGTTGAAACTCGTTCACACAGATTTAAAGGCTGAAAATATACTTTTTGCTTTTTCAAAATCTGTGAAGGTTCCAAATTGCAAGGTAGATTGCTAGTGTGTTATTTGCAATTGAGATTGCAATTGTTGGCATAATATATCTATTGATAATAATTCTTTGTATTGGACTAGATATTGTCTCCAACAAAAAATTAATAATCAAATAACATAATATTTGTTTTTAGGCCCTCTAATGTTCACAATCATTGAGATTAACATTTCAACTACTTGCATTTATGTCAAGGAATCAACTCTAATAACATGATTATTATTCAAAAGGGTGTGAAGAGATTTCTAGATGACTTTAAAAGGTTACCAAAGTCAAGTGCAATAAAGTTAACTAATTTTGGAAGCACCACATTTGAAGATGAAGATCACACCTCAGTGGTCTCTACAAGGCATTATCGAGCTCCTGGAGTTATTTTGGGTCTTGGATGGAACTACCCTTGTGATATTTGGAGTGTAGGGTGCATACTTGTGAAGCTTTGCTCGGCAAAGTTTTTAGACTAGTTTCTCTTGGGTTTGAATGGCTATATAGATCTCTGTAGGAATGATGTTTAAAGTACCTTCCTTCAAACTTTTTAGGTGAGATGTTGATTCAAACTCATGAAAAATTAGAACATCTGGCTACAATGGAAAGGGTATTAGGGCCTTTGCCACATCTTATGATCAAGAAATAAGAGTCTTTTTTTGTTTCTCAACAAAAGATTACCTAAATAAGATTATTAGACATGCTATAAAGTTCAGTATACCTATGGTAAAAGTTACCATGTCAACAGTAGAAGTTAAGTGAAATATTTAAGACCTTGAACGTGACTGAATTGGCTTGAAGGAGCGTCCTCTAGAGAGACCATCACAGTAGTGAGGAAGTTACCAAAACTTATGGAAAACTTATTATATTATTTAGGATGTGAATGGAAACAATCAGTCTAATATCTCCTTTGTTGTTACTAGTGCAAATTTCTCGAACAAATAATGGTTGACCATCTTTATGCCTTTCTTTTCTTGATAAAAAGGAGAGCATAGTGGAATTTTCCCTCTTATACCTCAAGGCTAAATGAAAAGAAAAGGAGATTAGATAACACTTCTATTGGAAAGAATCTTGTTCAGAAATATCGTTTTACAAGCAAGTTACAAGTAATGTTAGTCAGAGTTGGACTTGAAATTAGATCATACTAAGGATGGGTTAAATTATGAACCAATTTGCAATATATCTATATCTATATCTATATATATATATATACCCCATTCTTGTAACTATAACCTAAGAGTCAGGTAACCTAGTGACCACCTCCGATTAGACAAGGGGTTGTGTTATGAGTGGTATCAAAGCACTCAAGTTCAACAGTTGGGACTAATGGACTATATCACAAAAGGAATAAGGATTAAAGGTGAAACATAATCCTAAACTAATCAAACTCAAAGCGCTCAAAATAAATTTTCCTATGATGAATTGATGGTTTTGAATGACATGTCTTTGGTCTACTGTATTATGGTGTAAAACGGTTGAAGATTTTGTATTATTCTGCACTCGTCCTAACATCCAAGGCTCTTACACTAATATTAAGGTTGATCCTTAACCTAAATGTTGCGGTGGAGTGATCTAAACCTCTTCATGCCTTAAGTATCTAACCATTTTACAAAATGTTAGCACTCCAAGGTCATCTAATTGCTACTCTGGGTATTGTCATCTACAATAGCAGGGCGTCTCATAATTTAAATCATTACCTAAAGGAAGAAATTTTCAACCTGTATAGTCTACAATTGTGAAGCTCTCGAAAAGTTAGCACTAGACCAAGATACATTAGGCCTCAATGCATGATATATATGGCATTAAAATTTGTGTGTACTATTTGCAGTTGTGCAAAACTCACTTAGAAATAAATTTTGTTGTTTGTTGTGTATAGGTTTGTTGAATTGTGTGAGTTTAAGCATTATCTCCATGCTTTTTTAGATGTCTCTCTACTCTTCAGTCCCATTGACCTATTTATTGGTTTGTTCTGGTCGTTAATAAAATTTCCATTTGATTTGGTTAAAAAAAAACAAAATATCCAAATGCATCTTTCTTTTGATGTCTCATGGTTAGATTTGTTCTTTGGGTTATTAAAATAGATGTCTCTTTCACTGGAAAAATACTCTAAAATGATTTGGGAGGGAGAAACATGTTCAATGTGCAACTGGGACGAACTTGAGAAGGAAGTATTTGGATGGAGTGAGACACCTTCTTAGTGTGTGACTATGGAGAACTTGAGAAGGGATCATATGAATGGAAATGGTATGGTATTTAAAATGAATGCCTTGTTTTCTAGGAAAATGTTGAGGAAGAGACGTGTATGAAAAAATTAGCTCAGTCCTCAACTCATCATCTATAAGGGATGGCTTTATGGCACTCGTTCTTAAAACATTTCTTGTTGGCTAAGTTAAAGTAATGGGAACGAATATGTAGGAAGAAACCTGCAGAGTCTACAATTACGAATATTTTGGAAAGGCATGTCTGGGTGGATGTTCACTTGATTTTGGAACCATGTGGGTTCATGTTTTCTACATGCCTTAGGTTCTTAAGATAAATGTCTTCTTGGGTAGAAAATATTAAGAAACATATACAAGGATGAAGCTTGTTCAATTTGTCATTGGTCAACTAAAATGTAACTCTGGTTATATTGGATTTTAAGCAATTTACTTTTTCTATTTTGATGTAATCATTGTAGCAAGGTGATAACATATCATATTATCTTGTTTTCATAAATATACGATTTTTATTTTTGTTGCTGAGTGATGAAAATACACCAAACATCTGAAAGCAACTTTATATCTCTCTGCACAACATAATTATTATTTATAACAAAAGCCTCAATCAAATGTTTATTTATTTATTTTAAAATTGTTGTCAAGGTGTGATATTTTGTTACAATGGGATGTTTATGTTTGTTGTATCTAATTTTGTTGCAAATCCCTTGATCCTTTCTTTTAAGTTCACTTTATCATTAGCCAACATGATTGTGTCCTTAAAAGATAATGTTTTACAGGTTAACACCCAAACACCATTCTTATAGTTGAAATTAAAGACTTAGAAAATCATAGAAAAGAATATAAATCCCCCAAGTAATTTTGCGTGTCCATTTTATATTTTCATTCAATCAAAGCCTCGAAAAGTTCAATTATGTAAATGACAAATATATGCATAACACAACATGGAGAACCATGGATTGGAATCTATTTTGCACTTGTTTAAAGTAATAAAGAAATGTTATTGTGCATAATATGCCTTTGTTTTTATCATATGCTCACTCTTTTACACAAAACAATCGAATGCCCATGATTATAGATAATATACACCCTCTGTTTCAGGTGGTCAAATGCATTTATTACAATAGAAGGCAGTAGGTTATCGTCTAGAATCTACACACATAATTAGATATATATTCATATATTGTGCTATAGGATTTTTTTTCACTTTTTAGGTTCTTTCTTTTGATATAATATACAACTCATGGAAACCTATTGGACACTTACCCTCATTCTGAGGATGGTTTCTAGGGTAAGCCAATTCTTCAAGGCATAAGGCCAGATCATAAATGCTCAAGAAGAACCCAAAAATTTTCAACATACCTCACTTGGGATTAGAACCTAGGTGGAGAGAGTGAAACACCTACCTCCCCACGGATCAAGCTATTGCCTATAAAAAAATGTAGGAGACCTTATAGTCATATATATATATATATATATATTATATATATATATATATATATGAAGTTCAAAAACTTAGATTATCTTCTAGGAGACTATTTATAAAAAAAATAGATGTAGAAATTCCTCATAGATTCAAACTACAAATTGTAATATGATAAAACAATTGACTTGAATCTACTCTACTCATCCGCGGAAACAATAACTGATCGATGAAATCATGAAGCATAAAAGAGAAAGAATTCAATCACAGATATCACAATAATTTTATGGGGAAAGGCACAGCTAAAAACCCTTGCTATCTGTATATTGCATTAATCAAAAAATATGAGAAGATTACAATGCTTTTCTCAAGCCTGATCAACCTCTGCATAATCTTAATTTATCTCACTACTTCACAAACAAGATCCAACAAATACTTAGCCAAATTTTCTTCCTTCCAAGCTCCTATTTCCTTGCGCAATTTCCTAGGGAATTAGCCCATATTTAATTGGGAAATTCCTCATCCATAGCTGCACAATCCATCAAAGGCCTTCCTCTGATTGCATGCACCACTTGTGCAATTTAAATGATTATAAAACTAATAGTACACTTTCCCTGAACTCAAATATCAACTGGGTCTTTCTTTGATCTGACATGCATGAGTTAATTATGAGTGAATTTTCAATTTACTGGTTGAGTAGTGACAATTACACCTCACTACTGGATCTCCCATTAATTCCTCTATCAATTGGGACTAGTTTAACTGAATTTAACTCAGTTACATTGAATTAAATAATTACAACTCAAAAGAACTCAACCCGGGCCCTTAAAATTTAGGAACCAATGTACATGACTCTAAATAGACTGCCAACTCGAATTTACTGAGCCAAGTAAGTCAAATTAACTTAGTTAACTATTACAAGTTGCTATGAGAATTAGAATTAGAATTTAATTCCTAATTTAATTCAAGGACAAAATTAAAATAGGATTTTGTTATTGTTATTTTCAACACTCCCTATCAACAAGAAAGTGATTATTTGTTACCCCCATCATGCCTCTGTGAAACTCGAATTTTCATCTTGACAATGCCTTTGTCAAAATATATGCATCCCGCTCCTTTGTAGGAATGTACTCCAACAACATGATTCTCCTATCCACACAATCTCATAGATGGTGATACCAGATGTCGATATGCTTGGATAGATCATGAAAAACTAGATTCTCAGAGAGTTTGATACAACTCTGGTTGTCACAGTAAATCATTGTAGGATCCATCTACTGACCAAATAACCCAAAAAGGATCTTCCTCATCCAGATAGCCTCATAAATTGCTTGACTAGAAGTCATGTACTCTGCTTCTGTTGAACTAAGTGCAACTGATATCTACTTCCTGTTGTACCAAGAAACTATTGTTGACCTAATACTGAAGATCCCCCCTAATGTGTTCTTCCTGACGGATGGACTTCCAACATAATTTGCATCTGTGAAGCCTTGATGCTTCACTCCATCTATTCATCTGTACCAAATACCAAACTGATTGGTGCCTCTTAGGTATATCAACACATGTTTAACTGCCTTCCAATAAAGTTTGGTTTTCTTAACCATGGCTTGAATAAGATGGTTAACTGCAAAACACATGTTCGGTAATGTGTTCACCAAATACATAACTGAACCCACAAGTTGTCTATAAATAATAGCCTCCACTACTTCACCTGAAGTAACATCTTCCTTCCTCAAGTTACCTGCTAGAGGAGTCTCCATGGGTTTGCTGCTCTCCTTGTGGAACTTCTTGAGTATCCTGTTGGCATACTTTTCCTGAGAGACAAACAGTTCCTTATCTCCTTGCCGCACCTCCATACCAAGAAACTAATGCATGAGCCCCATGTCCTTCATCTCAAATTCTCTTGTAAGATCCTCTTTGCAAGATTTTATCAGCTTCTCATCACCTATTAGAATCCAATCATCGACATATAATACTATAATCAACAATTTAGATTCAACCACAATATGGTAAAGGTTTGCATTTGCTTCCCTTTTGGTGAATCCCAACCTGGTGAAATAGCGATCAATCCTAGTGTACCAAGCATAGGTTTCTTGTTTTATTCTATACACTGCTCGATCGAGTCTTCTCATATGTGACTCTCTGTTGAACATTTGAAATCCTTCCGCCTGATCAATATACACCTCTTCCTGAATCATACCACTGAGGAACATTGTCTTGTCTTGAGAATCCATTGGCCACAAATTTGGTCTTGTGTTTCTCCACACTCCCGTTTGCTTCTTATTTTACCTTGTAAATCCATCTGGAACTCACCACTAACTTGTCCACTGGTCTTGGGACCACTCATTCCAAACATTGTTTCTGATAATGTAGTCATACTCCTCAACCATGGCATCAACCCATACTAGTTTCTACATTGCTTCCTCGAATGAGGACGGATCAACCTCTAAACTCTCATTCATCAGAGCCATGTAGCCAGTGTACTGATCTGGTGACCTGCTCTTCCTGTGTTGTGATGTGGGTGCTCCCACATTCTCTCTAGCATCATGCATCAATTTTTTAGCCTCTCTAGTGTGCTTCCTTCCATCTCTAGAAGTATTTGCATGAGTGGGTGCTTCCACTCTTTTCTCCTCTCCATGTGGCTGCTCCACATCATCCTAGGGTTCCTCCTTTGGAGCTAAAAGATTCTCTTCTGCATGTAGCTGAATCTCCCTCTCAACAGAACATCTGATGGCCTTCTCTTCATCAAACTTCACATATCTATGAACCACTTTCATCTTACTGGATAGTAGGTACACCTAATAGTTGTGAGGTGTATAAGTGTACTTCAAAAATATGCCCAACTTAGTTGTTGGCTCTAGCTTTTTTAGTGCATCCTTCGTAATATAACAATATACTGATGAACCAAAGATCCTGACGTGTGCCACATCTAGTTTCTAACCTGAAAAAGCTTCTTCTCGTGTACTCACATTGATAATTCAATGAGGGTTTCTGTTCTAGAAATAAACAGTTGTGTTGCATGCTTCAACCCACAAGTGCAACAATAGGCCCTGATAATGTAACATTGCCCGTGCCCCTCCCAAAATACTTTTGTTCTTCCTTTCAGACACCCCATTTTTCTGTGGGTTATGAGGTGCTATTAACTCTCATCAAATTCCTTCTAATGCACAAAATTTCTTGAATTCATTCGACACATATTATCCATTGTTATCGCTTCTGAGAGCTTTAACTTTCCTAGTAGTATCTTTCTCGACATGTGTTTTAAATTCAAAAAATTTAATGAACGTCTAATATTTCTTTTACATGAATAAAATCCAGCACTTATAAGAAAATTCATCAATACATATTACAGAATACCCATGCTTGGTCATGGATGTTGTTGAGAATGGTGCACACACATCTTAGTGAACTCAATCAAGGATCGCTTGTGCTCGACTCTCTTTATCATGAAAGGAAGCTTTGGTGTACTTCTCCAATGTACACCCTTTGCATGAGCCTCTTTGGTCATATGGAATGAGGCTCCACTATCCAGGTAGCACACACTAGCCATCACCGATGTCACCATGCAAGCGATGAGGGTGAAAATCCAGTTCGAATTGTGAAGCAAGAGTTTCACTTGTTTCTCCTCCTAACAAATTCTTAATGGCCTTCTTGTGCAAACACTTTGTGGCATAGTGTCCCGGCTCATGAAGTGAAAACATTTAATATTCGACATGTCCTTTCTTGCCACCTTAATTGAAATCTGATTTGGAATGAAATGACTTCCCCTTCCCTTTCTTCACCTTTCAAAATAAGGCACAATTCTCCTCATCATCATGCTTGGATGACGATCCATCTCTAGTGTTCCATCGGATCTCTTCTTGTACCAAGTCGAACCACACTTGCTCCCACTCTGGTAGCTTCTCCCTCCCATTAAGTGAGTCCTGGTAGTTGTGCCAGCTCTTGGGAAGTCCTAGAAGTGATAGGCTCACCAGATCATCTTCAATAATTGTAACACTGACACTTCCAAGCTCATCCCGACATTCGGTGAACTTGGTCAAGTCCTTCGGTATTGTATCACCCTTCTCCATCTTGATCTTTCTAACCTTGTCCTTCAGTGCCAACTTCCTGTGGTCACTGTTTTTTTGAAGTAGGTCCGTCAAGGCATTCCACATTGAAAATAGATTTTTCATTCCGTGGAAGTTCGAGACAATATAATCTCGAACTCCTTCTAGGACAATCCTTCTCGCTTTTTCCACACATTTTCTCCATTCTTCCAGATCCTAAGCATCAACTAGCTTAGGAATGTCATTGTCTATGAATTCCATAATATTGTTGTGTTCCAACAATTCCTCCATCGTGTCCTTCCAGGAAATATTGTTCAAAATACCCTCAAGGGCATATTTGAGCCTCAATTCATAGAACGACGTCCTGCTGGCTCTTATATATGATACTGGGAATTCGATTTCTCCTGCAAAATACAAACTTGTATTCTCCTCTTCTATAGTGATTTCAGCTCTGATACCATGTAGAAATTCCTTGTAGATTCAAACTATAGATTGTAATATGCTAAAACAATTGACTTGAATCTACTCCAGTCATAAGTGGAAACAATAATTGATCGATGAAATCATGAAGCATAAAAGAGAAAGAATTCAATCACATATAACACAATAATTTTCTAAGGAAATCAACAACTAAAAACCCCTGTTATTTGTATATTGCATTAATTAGAAAATATGAGAAGATTACAATTCTTTTCTCAAGCCTGAGCAACCTTTGAACAATGTCAATCTATCTCATTGCTTCACAAACAAGCTCCAACTAATACTTAGCCAAATCTGTTGCCTTCCAAGCTCCTATTTCCTTTCGTAGTTTCCTTGGGAATTAGCCCATATATTGGGAAATTCCTCACCCATAACCATGCAATCCATCATAGGCTTTCCTATGATTGTATGCACCACCTATACAATTCAAATTATTATACAACAGATAGTACAATGTTCGTAAACACCAATTTCAATTGGGTCTTTCTCTAATCTGACATGCATGAGTTAATTATGAGTGAATCTTCATTTTACTGGTTGAGAAGTGATGGTTACACCCCACTATTGTAGGTTACACCCCACTACTGGACATCTCATTAATTCCTCCATCATTTGGAGTTGGTTTAACTAAATTTAACTCAGTTAAACTGAATTAAATAATTACAACTCAAAAGAACTCAACCTAGGCCTCTAAAATTTAGGAACCACTCTACATGACTCTAGATATACTCCCAACTTAAATTTATTGAGCCAAATAGGTCAAATTAACTTAGTTAACTATTACAAGTTTCTATGAGAATTAGAATTACAATTGAATTCGTAATTTAATTCAAGGACAAAAATAAATTAGGATTTTCTTATTGCTCTATTTAACAATAGATTAGCTTATAGTATGGATAAGAAATAAATGATGAGCATTGTCATTATTCTATAAATCTTGCTTGTTGCATGAAATATTGGCAACAATTGGATTGATTTTGTGTACTAATGAATGCTGAGTTTCCACGACCTTGGGTCTAGGTTAGATTCTTAAAATCACTGATGCTACCAAACCAAGAATATCAACCATAAACTACATTACATAGCGGTAAAATAAAGAAGTAAATCATATATGCATAGATATACATGGGTTTTAACAAAATTGTAAAATATGTACAATCCCAATCTTCGTTATATTAAACCAAATCTGAATAATACAATAGTCTATGTTATACAAGATACAATGATAAACTTTGTTGCAACTTTGATGTCGTATGTTGTCCTATCGGTCCTTCGCTCCTGTAATGCTCACTAGTAGTGCCTTAGTCCATCAAGGTCACTACACATTGAGACTTAATGAGGGTTTCCTCCTAATAGTGTTGCAAGTCACTTCTGATGCATGTACACGGGCTCATCAAAATGTTGTCTAGGTTGGCCAATATCTGAGCTCCAACCTATCTTCTAGTAACCTCTTTCATCCATTAAAGAGCTACTCAAAAAGCTGCAATCTTCACCCAATCACGCACCAACAATGCCCTTCTTGTTTGCTACTCTAGGGCTACTTTGGGTAGCTAACACACTGCCCTCTAATCAAATCAGTTGTACCCAATCACATCACTACAAATATACACCGATGGAGACACATGATCACCCAATCTCGCCTCCAAATTGGCTTCCACAGGCTTCAAGTCAATCTTATCCAAACTAGTCAGTTCTTGACCCAACGTTCCTCCACAAAACACTGTTATCCTTTATGTTTTCATACTGTTGTTTGTGACAGTCCTAGTTAGGGAACTTTCTGCCGCCCTTAACTCCTTTGACAGTCACCAAAAACCCTCTAATCAATTGTGGCATACCCTTCAAAAATTCTTCATTTTTGCACTATTGTCTAGGGAATACACCAGCACCTTAACATTCCCTACACAAGCCCCTACTTAGGTGCTATGGCCTGTGACCTAGCACACAATAGTCCTATAGAAAATATTCCTTGAAAACAATGCCCAAACAACTCCTAAACAACAACGTAATAGCCTTCAAGAACTTGGACTAACAACTAGCTAACTCGGCCTTCATTACAATGGCTGGGACTAATAGCTAGCAAACTCAGCCTTCATTACAACAGCTCGGACCCTCAATTAACCCAAAAATATAACTCCTTCTCCTTGTTGTTCCTACCTCCTTGTGTTGCGGCTAGGGCATAGAGATCTCCCTTCCCCACAAAATTATTGTCTAGAGAAATCACTGCACTTGTTGGATGATTAGAATGACTCCACTTCACCTCATATTTATACACAGCATGAGAGTTCCACGAATCCATGAAGGGACACATCTATTGGTTAAATTTTACATCAAGCCTACATGACTTGAAAACCAATAATTACTAATTAAATTCAAAAATTCATAACTTCGTTTCTAGAGCTCTGATTTGAGTGGTCTTAGGAGCGTTGGAATCGAATCGCCAATATATATCACCTCAAATTTCCCAAGCTCAAATTAATTATTTTTTGACCCAAATCATGATGGGTGTAAAACCCTATACTTGGGTTTTAAGCCCACAAGCGACCCTTGTGGTGCTTTTCCCTCCAAACCCTGAACCCTAGGCTTGGAGTACCTCCCAAGCTACACAAATCAACACTCCCTCTTAGCGAGGGAGGTACTTCCAAGACTAAGAAGTATCTTGTCCTCATCATCACTGCTCGTAACAATTGCACAACTCTTGGCACTCACAATCACAACAATCCCTATATGGTGAACTACACCCTTCTTGAAAGTGTCATTGTCACTTTTGGAAGCACCCTGCTTCTTCTTATTATCCTTTAACATCTTCTACTCTCTCCATGATTCCTTCCTAGAATTTCTAGGAGCACCCTTGCTCCCCACTAACCATGCGCTCTTCTTGGGTTACAGAGTGTCCCTCTGAATATGTAAACTCCCTCTCAAAGTAGACTCCTTTTGAGTCTCTAGAACCTGGACCTTCTTTGGAAGGTGTACCTTCTTCTCGGGAATTGGTACCTACTCCTCTGAATCCTACACTTGCAATTGCACCTACTCCTTCTTTAGAACCCGCACCTGCTCCATGTTATTCTTTCCATGATCCATAGGCTTTCCCGTCAACCTGTAGAGGCCATGCTCTCTAACTCCTAGTATAATCCCATTGGAACTAGAGCCTCTACTCCTAAGTCTTTCTTTCCCATCCTGGAACAAGACCTCAAACCACTTCATCTCGATCATCGAGGTGGAAATCACATTATATCTGAGTCATGGTACAAACAATAGATCCTAGATCCACATCATACATCTTGTCTCCATTCTGAATGACACAACACTTGATCCTCGGATTTCCAACTGACTCTTGTCGCCCAACACCATGTGCAACTTCGAGTCCCATTCAACTAGAGTTTCAAAAACCTCTTGTGACCCTGTCATATGCTTCGTCACACCACTGTACACATACCATCCATCCTCAATGACAATACCTAGCGAGAAATGAGAAATCACAACAAAGTCCTCCTCTTCTAATCTCATGGAGAGATCATCTATCACAGCTAAAGTGGCAACACCAGTGACCTACCTTCCTTTCTTCTTCTCATCATTTCCCTTCTTCTTCATCAAACATCTCGGTGAATAATGACTCATCTCGCCACAGTTGAAACACTTGAATTTACTCAAGTCCTTCTTTTTCTTACCCTTCATTCATGATGCAAGTTCCATTTCATCATTTGAAGCCTTCTTCTTCGAATGAACATCCTTGTCTCGCAACTCTTCCTAAATGAAGTCATCCCACAAGATATCCTAGTCTGGAAGCTTCTCTCTGAAAATGATCCCTTTGATGAAGGGTTTCCAATCCTCGGTGAACCCTTTCAAGGCAATCCTTACCATATCTCCATTTGAAGTAGACACACGGATGGTTGCAAGCTCATCTTCGACCTGAGACAATATTGTCATATACGAGATCATGCTTTCGCCCTTTATCATCTTCGTGGACTTCAACTTATCCTCCAATACTAGTACCCAGTTCTCGTTCTTATTATGGAATAAATTCCAAAGAGTCATCCACATCTCATGTGTTTTGTTATTCCCAGACAAGAGAGGTATTAGGGCATCCTTCACACCATCAAGGATGATAAATCTCATCCTTGCATCCAAATCTTCATATATTTCCATCTCCTTAGGGTCGATTGGCTTCTTGATCTCTTTCTCTGTGAATTTCTAGAGCCTGTTGACTTGTAAGACCAACTTGATCCTTTCCTTCCAAGGACTATAGTTGGACAACCCTTCGAACATGTCCTCATACTGGAGATGTGCCTGCAACTTTGACATTGTAGTGAACCCTTCACTTACAATGTGACCAACTCCCTCTCACGCTATACTTCGTTGCACACAACTCTAATTTACTTACTTCCAAAGTAGCTCAGACATGCTCTAATACCATGTTGAATTTCCACGACCTTGGGTCTAGGTTAGAGGCTTAAAATCATTGAAACTAAAAACCAATAATGTCAACCATAAACTATGTTGCACAATGGAAAAATAAAGCATTAAATCTCAAATGCTCAAATATACATGGTTTTTAACAAAAATTTACAATATGTACAATCCCAATATTTGTTATATTAAACCAAATCTGAATAATACAACAGTCTATGGTATACAAGATACAATGACAAACTTTGTTGCAACTTCGATGTCATATCTTGTCCTGTCGGTCCTTCACTCCCATATTGCTCAATAGTACTGCCTTAGGCCATCAAGGCCACTACACATTGAGAGTCTAGGACGGTTGCCTCCTAACAATATTGCAAGTCACTTCTGTTGCATGTACACAGGCTCATCAAATGGCTCTCTAGGTTGGCCAATACCTGAGCTCCAATATGTCTTCTAGTAGCCTCTTTCATCCATCAAATAGCTACTCACAAGGTTGCAATCTTCACCCAATCACACACCAATAATTTCCTTCTTGTCTCCTACTCTATGACTACTTTGGGTAGCCAACACACTGCCCTCTAATCATATCAATGGTACCCAATCACATCAACACGAAATCTACACCGATGGAGACACATGATCACCCAATCTCACCTCTAAATTGGCTCCCACAGGCTTCAAATCAATCTAATCCAAACTGGTCACTTCTTGGCCCAATGTTCCTCCACAAAACAGTTTTGTCCTCTATGTTTGCATACTGTTGTTTGAGATAGTCCTGGTTAGGGAACTTGTTGTATCCCTTAATTCCTTTGATAGTCCCCAAACAACCCTCTAATCGACTATGGCATACCCTTGATAGACTCCTTCTTGTTGCGTTTTTATCTAGGGCATACACCAGCCCCTTAAAATGCCCTACGCAAACCCTTGCTATGGTGTTATGGCCCGCGACCTAGCACACAACAGTCATGTAGCAAACAATTCTTCAAAACAATGCCCAAATAACCCCTAAACAACAATGTAATATCCTTCAAGAACTTGGCCTAACAACTAGGAAACTTGGGCTTCATTACAACAACTCATACCCTAAATTAACCCCAAAACAGACCTCCTTCTCCTTGTTGTTCCTGCCTCCTTGTGCTACGAGTAGGGCATAGAGATCTCCCTTCTCCAATGAATTATTTTTTAGAGAAATCATTGCACTTGTTGGATGATTAGAATGACTCCACTTCACCTCATGTTTATACACAACATGAGGGCAAAACAAATTCATGAAGGGACACATCTATTGATTAGATTTTACTTCAAGCCTACATGACTTGAAAACCAATAATTACTAGTCAACTTCAAAAATTCATAACTTAGTTTCCAGAGCTCTAATTTGAGTAATATTTGGAGCGTTGGAATCAGCTCGCCAAGGTCTATCACCTCAAATTTTCCCAAGCTCAAATTCATCATGTTTTTGACCCAAATCCTCATGGGTGCAAAACCCCATACTTGCATTCCAAGCCCACAAGTGACCCTTGTGGTGCTTTTCCCTCCAAACCCTAAACCCTAGGGCTTGGAGTACCTCCCAAGCTACAAAAATCAACAATGAATGGCCTATAATGTGTTTTGTGTTAATCTTGATTTCTCTAATGAAACTTCTGATGATTTGAGTGGATTTTTGTTATTGCATCTCTGGAAGTTGATGCTCAAAGCCATCTTAAATGTGTTTTATTATTCATAACACTTAAAACAATTGAAAGTCCAAGACATCTGCTCTTGAGATGTAATGAAAGGTATCTTAGATAACAAAACTCAGAAATATTTCCAATTGACCATTAATTCACATAAATGGGTCCTTTAAACAATTTGGTTGAAGTGGCAGGGAAGCCACTGATCCTCGAGAAAGGGGAAACACATAAATTCCATTTTGAGTATGAACACAGTAATAAACACGATTAATCATAAGCGGTTGACAAAATTTCTGCATCAGAAAAATATGACAGTCAATTAGGTTGATTGATTCCATAAAAAGGATGGGAAACAAAATGACAAAATGGAGTACTCTTAATCCTTAATTTATTACACATGTACTTATTTATAGCGTACATGATAATATATGTATAAGATATATGCAAGAAAATACCATTATTTATGACTGAATTTTCAAGGAATATTCACAAGGAAAGATAGTTGCTTACAGATGGCTTGAAAAGAAGAATATAAAGATGACTCTTGCATTGTAAACATGGGAAAACATAGAAGGAAATATGGTTTGGTTCACCTCACTAGGAATGGTGTGGTCTCTAGATTCTATGTTACAATGTGTAATGTGTTCAGTCATGTGTACATGTATGTGTGTCATATGCGCATCTGTGGTCTGTGTATCATGTTATGTGTACATGGTATGGTGCCATGTGTATATTTATATGTGTTTGTTACTTGTTTAGGCACGTGTACTATGTATTGTTTCTGGGTGGAGGAGGGACAACCTTTAGATTCCCAATATTTTTTTCGATAGAACACTACCTGGTTTGGTAGTGTCCATAGTCACAAATGGGCTTCAAGGTGGAGGCGAGCCTATGGATTCCCTTGTTTCTTTGGAAATAGATCTAGAATGACTATGGGGTGGGTACCTGTTCAATTAGCGTGGAGGGTGCCTGAAGCCCTGGAGCAACATGATTGTGGGGTGGGTACTTGGGAAACTAAAATGGAGGGTACCTGGAGCCTTGGAGAAACATGACTATTGATTTGGTAACTTGAAAATTGTTTGGAAGGTGCCTATAGCCTTTGGGAAACCACTTTGGATCAACATTTTGATTATGGAGGATAGACTATCATCCAAGTGCTTTTCAGGTTAGGAAATCGACCCCATGTGCATACAAAGAAGAAGTCATAAAAGCAAGATAAGTATCAATTCTATAGTGATCTTATGAATTTTTAAACTATGAGCATGATTTATGATAGCTTGGATTATTGAGCTAACTTGATGATATGTTCTAGTTGATGATATCTTAATTTATGCACTAACTATTGTAGGAATTTTGGAGAACTACAAGTTAACTCCAAGGATAGATTGATAATAAGGTATAATTTACATTTATTACATTTTCCATTTATGATAAGTCTTGTTAGCACTATGTAATTTTCCGAGGTTGCAAAAGAGAACCACAGAGGTAACCACAAAACCACTTTGGAGCTTAGGATCTAGCCTTCCTAAACCCAGAGAGGGATCTCTCTTTCAGATTTAATTTTGTTGTATTTAGATATTAGGATAGTTATGAGAGTTCGAATTTTGATTTTAAAATTGATTTGGTTGATTAAGTGCCTAAAATTTCCATTGGGCTATGGAGTCTACAACTTAACGGGGATCTGTCTTAGATTTTCGAAGGAGTTTCACAAGGAAAGGTAGTTGAACTAACTGGATATTTTAGATTTAAATGAAATGAAATAAAATAAAAGATATAAGTTCAATTGAAGTTAAAGAGAAATTAAGAACTCTTTAACATGATATCAAAAGAAAACATTTAAATTATCCACAAGCTAGAATCAGAGTGTATCTTTCAACAAATTTTATTCATCAACATCTGTAAAATAATTTAGATTTTAAGAAAACATAATTATGGAGATAACGAAGTAAACACATAGATAGTGAGAGAAACACTTCACCAAATAGTCCAAAACATGAATCCTGTGAAGAATTTCCTTTTTATTACTGATCAACCCATCAAGTGAAAAAGTACAATAGCATTCTGGAATGCAAAAATCAACCCTTCATACTTCAAAAAGAAAAGTATATATACAAATTCTAAACTAAAATATCTTGAAAAATATCAAGGTTTATTACAAATATCTATAAAAATATCTTGAAACAGAATTCAAGATTTTATTACAAAAAATATAAAAACAGACTAAATTGTTTAAAAAATATCAGTCCGCTAAGTTCTGGTGCTATTTCTGGGCCTTTAAATAAGCAATGTCGTTTGTTCTGCTGGAAGATGTTCTGTGTTGTCCCACGTTTCACTGCATTCCGTTTTGATGATTGTTGTGATGAATGTGCAATTATGTCCTCTATCCTTTTGTTGCTTGCTGCTTAAAATGTGATGGAAACGTCCTTGTTGTCTTCTTTTCCTTTGTTGCTTCTGCTGTTATATTAGTTTAATATTTGTCCCCTTTTACATTAATTTAATTCCATCTATAAAAGATTGGGAAATTTAGGAATTAACATTAACGGGAAATGATTTTTAATAATATAATATCCGCAGTAAAGGGGGAGTCAATTTTCCGTGAATCTTGTTGCATTTTTATTTTTAATCCATGGAAGCCAAGGGGACCGATTCTTTCGAATCATGCATATCTATTATGCTGAGAAAACCAGGGTCCGATTTCGCTTATAATCACAAATCAATGCACAGGAAAGGGCCACGTGGCAGCTGAGAATTGGGGGAAATAGATATACTTTTGTGATAGTGTGCATCCATGACTGGGGTGCGCATTATGGATGGAGATTGGGAGATGAAGTGGAGGTGGAGTCAGGTTTGAAAAGTCAAAGAAAGATGCTTTTCAGAGGGTAGGGGGTTGCTACAGTGACATATGAGAGGGGGGGTCCGAAGTATGGAGAGGATGATACGTAGCATTGAGTTTGGACCCCCCCCTGAATAATTTGAAATGGAGCTCAGGGGGGTTTGAACTCTGCCTCTGTCATTGATCTGGGCAGAGTCAATATGGTTTAAATAGACACGACCCTTTTAAAAAAATCGCAATTGCAGCAGGGTTGGGGCTTTGCGATTGTTGGATTTTAATTAGGCACACGACCCATTCTTTATCGCAATCGAAATGGAGAGGGGGGATAAGTCCTATTTACATAGGATTTTACCACAGAGCCGGGGGTCTTTTAATTATTTCACATGGCTTTAATCGCATCGAAATGGTGAGAGGGACCTTTTATCATATATCATGGGACTTTTACCATGGGTGGACCCGACAGCCTATTACAATACATTCCCTCTCACATCCGGGACAAACTTTTCCGTGATCGCAATCGAATTATATGGAGGCAGGTAAATCCTATTTACACACGACTTTACCCACGAAGCCAAAGGCATTTATCATAGCACAACATTTTACCAATAAACAGACCTAAATCCACCACATAACATATCACATCCATCGGGGCTTTCACCTGATTGCAATCGCATTATGAAGGGGGTACATGGTAGTGGAACCATAATCCCAGACCCGAAAACCCTTTGACTTAAAACATATATATCGTTGGGTCTGTTAGGGCTTTGTTATATTTGCAATCGCATTGAGGAGGGGGACCGTTGGAGGATTTTCTCTGTAGAAGTTGCAATTGTGATCGCAATCGGCGGGGTCAACAACGGTTAGTGGCGCAGTTCTGGTTTGTGTCTACGTTTATTGCAATTGCACAATACAAAGGGGCCATGGGGTTAGGACCTATTGTATCAAGAAAATGCGATTATGATTGCCCATGAGGCTTGGTGATACGTGGCCTACGGGCCCGTTCATGTTACAATATGTGTAGTGGGTTTATATAGAATGCAATATATGATTGGGGATTTTAATAAACATGCGATATATAATGTGACACAATATAATAAAAAGGATTTTGGCATGGTTTGTGATATATGGTGGGAAATGGGAAACACGGCTAGAGTTATACGAATAGAATGGAAATGGGACCATGGTTAGAATGAAATAATATGGGAATGCAACTAGAGTTGAAAATCATAATTGCATATTCAAATGGCGAAAAGACTTTTTAACAAAGGATACATGCATATACAATTTAAAAGTGTAGAAGATAAAATAATCTCTGGGCCTTTGTCTTCTTTTGAAGTTCAACTTTGTTCTGGCCTATCTTTCAATCTAGGAATCAGATTTGAGCACATGATATACCGTTGGAAAGATGCTTTTGAGAACTTTCTGATGAAAACACTTGTAATCTAATCTGATCCAAAACTTTTCATGCAAAAATATCCTTAAATCCTAATAATTAGTGTTGCTTTGGAAATAATTTGTAGGATTAAGTATTATTTACAACATCTCAAACATAATAATGATTAGCTATATAAAGAAATCCTATCAAAATTTATAGGACCCTAACATTGGCTCCAATGGGGTGGAATTCTCCTTGTGAGATGCAAAGAACATCGTAGACTAGTAGCATGATCAATTGGGCTGATCCCAAATCTACAACCTATTCTGCTATAAAATCCCTGTGAGTGAAATCAAAACCTTTCCACACACTAAATATGAAACATACATTGATTTGAAAATCATACTGCAAACTGAAACTGAAAAGAATGCTTGAAAAATATGTTCATAGCATTGATCTTATTTGCACACACCTACTCACTGTAATTTGATGAAATGACTGTAATATCAGGTAATAACAATTTTCTAATGCAACCAATCACACAGATGCCTACTAATTTGAAGCTTGCATTCCATTTCTCCAAATAGAAATAAACTCAAAAAATGGAAAGTCAAAATTTTGACTGGAGCCTTCATCATAATCCATAACCAACCCAAAATTTAGTTTTGTTAAAGGTTCCAATAAGTTTTCCAAAGGATCCTCAAAATCATGGAGAATTTCTCTTTGTTGTACTATGCCTGAAAATAACTTCCCATACACTTCCTAAAAAAATTATCTACCCCTTTTTGAATTTTCTGGCATTGAGTTTTCAAGGGATGTAAGATTATAAATATTGTGTTTATCATCTGTAGGATGTAAAACAACTTGTTGTTCTTCAACATCTCCTTGAAACTCAATGATACAATTCTTTTGTATTGAAAAGATGATTGGAAAAATTTGTTGGCAATTATGTTCATCTTCATGTGACTTTGTTTGAAAACTAGCCTATGCAGGTTCCCTATATACATTGTCCACACATACAACTTCAGAAATCTGAAGTTGACAATCTTCTCTTTGGAATAAAATTTCAGAAAGTGAAAATTCAGAAGAAAATTTGAAAGGCAGTCCTCATCCATATTATGATTAGATCAAAATTTGCAAGGATGATGTAAAGTATTAAGTATTGGTTCCCAGGAGACTATATGATCTTCAATCTCATGGTTCCCTAATAACTGTGATTTTTGAATAAAAGAGTCTCCAATGTAACACAAAATAAGGTCATCATCTATGTAAGAAGGTTGTTGCCCCATTATGCTCGTTTCAACTTGCTTTCCTTCATGATCAATGATATTATAATTTTATTTCAACTCTTCAAATGTAGCATAACATAAAGGTAAAGAGTTGTGATCCTTATGAATTTCTTTTAACACCTGAAATGTGGCATAACATAGGGGTAAAGAGTTACCATCATCATAATTTTCATTGTTTTCTTGATTTTCAATGTCTAAAATATATGTATGTTCATCTGTTTCAATATTTTCATCATGTTTTTCATTGTTGTCATAAGTAACACACACATAGTGACTGTTTTCCTTAACTTGCCGAAATTTAACATCCTCTTGCTGATAACCCTCCACTAGTTGTTGTTCTAAATAACTTTCAAATGAATACACAAAACAACCAGTTTCTAACTTCTGGTGATGTGACCCAACAATCTCTCCTTCTTCCATATCTTCTAAAAAATGAGGTATCTTTTGTTGTCCACTAACAACAAGTTTATTTTGCAAAGTAAATGTGTTTATAAACCTCTCCATAGTTTTCATTAATGTCTCTAACTTAAGGTTTAATAAAGGAGGAAACCCTTCTTTAATTACTTTCCTTCTTTTAGCTTCAATTTTGGATCTTTTAATCAATATGTTTATTTCCATATCAATAACACTTTTTCGCATGTCCTCCAAAGTGGAACGGTTTCTTTCTCTGAGATAGTAGGCAATCTCAACATCAAAATCATCTGGATAATGAAGCATAGCAAATCATGGGGGAGGCTTTATATTAGTAGGTATGGAATCATAAAAACTATTGAATCTAGTTGAAAAATCTTGGATTTTCTCATCAAGATGCCTTTTTAGATTCCAATACTCATCCATAATCTGAAAAGGTTTCTTTTTTACCTCCCATCTATTAAGGAAAATCCTTTGAAACTGTTGGAAATTAGGAATACTTCTAGCTGTCAAACTTCTATGCCATTTCCTAGATTTCCCTGAAAGGCTTTGAGCAAACAACCTTAATTTGACATCTTCATGATCAACTTCCTCCAATTCAATGAAGTCAATGATTTTGTCTACATGTTTCCTTGTTGTGATATTACCTGTACCATAAAATTGAGGTAGCCTTTTATCATAGTTCTCCGGTATCTCATGCAAAGGGAATGAAAAATTTAATGATGCATACCGAACAATGGACATAACTGAGGTATGAGATGAATCTGTATTAGCCGGATTATGTATGTTATTTGGATCTTATTTGAGACAAGTAATATTAAGATGAGATGCATTTGCAACTTCAAGGGAAGAATATACATTCGCTGAAAGGGGCTTATGTGTAGATTCATAATCTTGGTTTGGATTTAATATACCAAAGAAAATCCTTAAGATACTTTCAGGAAAAGATAGAAGGTGATTGAAAAAAAATAACACTATATCCTGAAGTAAATTCAGGTCTAAATACCTGACTTTCACATGTTGTCTTCCCATCCTTCTTTTGACAAGGTCTGACCTTCTTTGAATTTGATTTGAAGTTTCTTGGAACTTGGTCTACAAAGCCATCGAATCTAGATTCTTTGATAGTGGAGTCACCCTAAAAACTTTGGAGCTCTAGATACTTTGAATGTGGAGTCGCCAAGTGAATGATACAACCTTCTTGTGTGTGATCACTATCCACCATCAGTAATGAGATCTGGAACTTGATATACTTTTCTGAGCAACCTGAAATGTTCGGTCCCCAGTGGAGTTGCCAAAATGTTAGCCCTCTATAATTTTTTGAGGTTGCAAAAGAGAACCACATAGGTAACCACAAAACCACTTTGGAGCTTAGGTTCTAGCCTTCCTAAACTCAGAGAGGGATCTCTCTATCAGATTTAAATTTGTTGTATTTAGGTATTATGCTAGTTATGAGCGGAGTTTGATTTTAAAATTGATTTGGTTGATTAAGTGCTTGAAATTTCCATTGGACTATGGAGTCTACAACTTAACAGGGATCTATCTCAGATTTTCGAAGCAGTTTCACAGGGAAAAGTAGTTGAACTAATTGAATCTTTTAGATTTAAATGAAATGTAATGGAAGAAAAGATATAAGTTCAATTGAAGTTAAAGAGTAGTTAAGAATTCGTTAACAAATTCTGTTCATCAACTTTTTGTAAAATAATTCAGATTTTAAGAAAACATAAGTATGGAAACAAAGAAGTAAACACATAGATAGTGAGAGAAGCACTTCACCAAACAGTCCAACACATGAATCCTGTGAAGAATGTCCTTTTTATTACTGATCAACACATCAAATGAAAAAGTACAATGGTGTTCTGGAATGCAAAAATTAACCCTTCATACTTCAAAAAGAGAAGTATTTATACCAATTCTAAACTAAAATATCTTGAAAAATATCAAGATTTATTACAAATATCTATAAAAATACCTTGAAACAAAATTCAAGATTTTATTACAAAAAGTATAAAAATAGACTAAACTGTTTAAAAAAATATCAGTCGGCTGAGTGCTAGTGTTGTTTTTGGGCCTTTAAATAAGCAATGTTGTTTGTCCTGCTGGCAAATGTGTTGTGTTGTCCCACTTTTCGCTGAATTTTGCTTCAATAACTCTTGTGATGAATGTGAAATGTTGTCCTTTGTCCTTTTGCTGCATGCTGCTTAAAACATGTTGGAAAGGTCCTCACTGTCTTCTTTTTCTATGATGCTTCTGCTATTATTTTAGTTTAATCAGTTTTTCCCTTTTACATTAATTTAATTCCATTTATAGAATATTGGGAAATTTAGGAATTAGCATTAACAAGAAATGATTTTTAATAACATAATATTCGCAGCAACGGGGGAGCCAATTTTCTAGGAATCTTGTTGAATTTTTACTTTTAATCCACGGAAGCCAGGGGGGACAAATTCTTCTGAATCGTGCATATCTATTACGTTGAGAAAACCAGGGGATGATTTCACTTATAATCGTGAATCAATGCACAGGAAAGGGCCACGTGGCAGTTAAGGATTGGGGAAAACAAATATATTTTCAGGATAGTGGATGTCCATGGCTGGGTTGGCACATAATGGATGGAAGCCGGAAGATGAAGTGGAGGTGGAGCCACGTTTGAAAAGTCAAAGAAAGTTACTT
>APFE031134211.1:119216-135496 GCA_000404065.3 Pinus taeda
TATTAAATTATTATTGTTGGAATGACATCTAATGAATAATTTAAGCTATATAAGTAATTATATATTCTTATTAAGTCATTAATTAAATATATATGCTTTATTTATTGATGGTTTGTTTTATAAACAGATCTTAAGGGTTAGTTTGACTAGAACAAGAGGAAATAATTTAATTTATTTTAGGATATACTATATATGTATAGACATATATATAAGCTATCCAATAGCTGAATATAAAAATAAATAAATTATAACTAAGACTAGACTTAAGAATACATCCTAATTTAGAAATGCTAATAATAACATAATGAATTAAATAATAAATTACTACCACAGAAAAAGGACCCTTTATCAATGCTAAAAACTATATAAAAACTGAATTAGATTAATACCTAAAAAAATAATAATCATAAATAGATACTCGAGGAACCCAATAATTAGGGAAGAACACACCACTGCCAGCGATATGCCAAAGCTCTTTTTACAAATATTATGCTTTTTTAGTATTGAAAAAAATGCTATTGGTATACACCAACATAAATATTTAAAATATTAAATTTATTTTACTTTCCTATCAACCTAATTTAAAAACGTGAATAATTTAAAATAAATGTGATTCGGAAAACGAGTCTGGAACCTTCCAGTAGAAACCCGTAGAACATTCCCGTGTGTTCCACCCTCATAAAGTAGAAAGTCATCTTCTTTTTTGAACATTCTACCTGTTTCCTGCAACAACTATAAATACTCCCCCTATTCGGCCGACTTTGACTCTCGGAGACTAGAGAATCATCTTCTTTTTTGAACATTCTACCTGTTTCTCGCAACAACATAAATACTCCCCCTATTTGGCCAACTTTTCAAAGACTGTTTTTCCCGCATTCACATTTTTTTTTTTTGTAAGAGTCGACATTTATCGCAAGCATGTCTCTCGTTCCTCGCTTCTTTGGCAGACGATTCAGCGTTTTCGATCCCTTCTCACTCGATTTATGGGATCTTTTTGAATCTGGTAACTCTCTATTTTTTGGGGGAAATAGTGCCATTTGCAAGGAATGACGCAACAACCATAGCCCACACTCAGCTAGATTGGAAGGAAACCTCTGACGCGCACATCTTCAAGGCCGATCTTCCAGGTATTCATCAACACTATTACAGGGTTTTTGTTGCTTTAGTTATTAATTTTTTGGATTTGTTGATATTTAGCATTCGGGACCAGTGTTCAAAATTGAACCCTTCTTAGCCTTTCTTTGTGCTCCTTGCCCTTCCTAGAAGGGCTAATAAAAAATTACACTTCAAAAAAAAAAATTAAAATATCAAAATCACTCGTCAAGTACAAATGTTAGATTAAATTTTTATATTTGAAAAAAAGGGAAATATTTTTAATAACCTGTCAATACTTTTTTAAGTTTCCAATAATTTCGAATTTGTACTAGTGCATAAATCAATTTGACTAGTGATAGTTTCGTAGAAGAGACTAGTGCTAGTTGCATTATTGTTTGCAATAATCATGGTACTATTACACCTAGCACAGGGCAACAGATAACATTGAGAAACCATTCAACAACTATGCACGTGCTTTGCTCCTCCATGATTATCCTTGAGTTCTCTTTCCCTGCATCCATTTTTTTCCATTTTCATTTGAATTGCAACCCATCATCCACAAAAGGAAAGTTATCGCTGGACGCCAAACTATAAGGTATTTTTCATTATCCTCCATTAGCCTCCTCATATCTTCATTAACATTTGGTTTTTCATCCTATGGATTCTTTAATGCAACATTCCTTGAAGTAATGGAAGCCTTCATAGTCACACAATGTATCGTGGGCACCATAGGATCCACACCCTAGGAAATCAACATTGTGGCTAGATACCCGGAATGCAACTGCTTGCCATCTTTCCATTCTAGGAATGGGTGGTGGAGTTGTTTTCTACATTGTTAATGGTGCAAATTTTTATTTGCATAATTATATAAATCTACCAACAGTGAAAAGAATATCTACCTTATATTGAGGGTATTGGACTCCACAACTATAACGCTCTCATTCAAACTCTTGCTTATTTTTCTTCGTTGCTTAAATCCATACAAATTTCTTTAAAACTAAACTACGATTTTTCATGAAGTGTTTGTTCTCTATCATAAAGCTACAGGTTTCCTTGAATGTTACAAAACATAATTCAACAAATCAATGTATAACCTATTAATAAATCTATAGTCAAATCCTATGGAATCTTGCTAAGGTTGAATTTTTTCTATCTCAATCTTGCTAAGGGATTTTTAATTTATGTATTTACTTATTCTATTGTTTTTATTTATTTAATAGGCATAAATCTTGAAATATTTCTCCTATTGGTCGTCTTAAGAAGGATAAAATGCAATTGTCTATTGTTGAATCATTTGGCCTTACACAACATTCTAATCAACCATGTAATATTAAAAATGAAGTTGGTGCTCATCTACATGAATATGATGAATCAAATAGTGTAGAGCTTGTTGAAATAGAAAACCCATAAAAGAAAACACAAAATAATATTCAAATCCAAATGGAATACAATGTTTCTATGGGCTTATGTTTTAAAACATTTAATGGTAATGAAAGGATAAAATGTTCTTTACGTGTTAAATTTAAAAGTGGGAATCCATTTTAAAAAGAGGGAACCACCACTCTTCAAGTTAGTGGTATAAGTGGCTATGCAAAATCAAAAGTTTTTTTTTTCAACTTTTGGAGGGAAAAATTGATTGAAGCAATATTCCAATCATTAAACATGTAGAACTAATGGTAAATGTTGGGAAGGAGAAAATTATATCAATGATTGAAAACATGTATTGTGTTGCTATACATGATTTATCTTTAGAAATGTATAATTCAATATGTGAATTGAATAGGTATAAATGCACTCCACGCTTGCTTCTAACAGATGAATATTTTGCATACACAAATACCACACCAAGAAAATATTTTCTTCAAGTTGGTAAAGAGGTGTATTGGAACAAACTAAAAGAGAACATTTTACATAGGTCATTTTACTCAAATTTAGTTGATGAAAGCACTGATCAAATTATGGAATACCAATTGATTGCTTATATTACATATTTGACAAATGGAGGAAGAGGTCAATGTTTAACAAAGTTTATATGTTTACCTTAAATAAAGGATGGAATAGATCAATGTATGCATGATCTAATGATAACTCTTTTAGCATAAATGGATTTATATTTGATGAAGTTTATTGGTTTTGGTTCAGATGGTGCATCTTCCATGAGGGGTATTCATGAAGGTTTATCTCCTAAGCTTCATATTCTTCTCGTTTATTAGTCACCCATTGCATAGCTCACAAGGAGGCATTAACAATCAATGAGGCTTCATCTCATTTTCCAGAGTTGCAATATATTAACAAATTTGAAACAAAGTTTGTTCATGGCTTGGAAAATCAACTAAATGAAATGGAAAATTGAGAGAGCTAATGTATACATTTCAAATCACTAAGTTAGTGGTCTTACAAATTCATCAAATTAGGTGGCTCTCTAGAGGAAAGGTCATGGAAAGACTTGCTAAACTCATGCATTATTTGTTAGGATTGGGAGTCAAGGGAGAAAAAAATGTATGAGTTGGCAATAATATTTCAAGTGCAAACTTGCATCCATATACTTGCAGACATGCTCGTTGAATTAAATAAGTTGAATCAAAAGTTCGAAGAGGATCATCCTGATATTACATATATTGACACTACTTTACATGTTTCTATTAGCATTCTTCGTAAATGAGTTTTGGAAAGAATTTTTGGTGTAGATGCAGTGCTTATGCCTTATTTTTTAGTTAAATCATAAAGAGGAACCCTTGTATTTGCAGATAGCACAAGTATGGTACATTTACAACCATTGAGGTTCGAAAGTTTTCCAAAGACAAAAGTATCAGGGCTACTATATGATTGTATTCTTTTGGGAAAATGTTTTATTGTAAAGTTGATTAAATCTTTAGATAGGAAATTCATAGATTTACATGTATTTAATGTGGCTAGGTTTTGTACTTCTCAACATTATTATGAAGAAGTGAATGATATAGACTATCCAACAAAAAGATAGTTGAAATGTTTATGTGAAAAATCTATTGTGGATGTTGCTAGATGTTTGGGTGAAATGAATGAATTTATTTGTGCTATTTGTAAATCATACCCTAAAAATAATATGTATGGCATGAGACCTATGTGGAGATGAACATGAATGGTTGGAAGACTTTCCATATTTGATGCAATTATGGCAAGCTATTATGTTATCCCAACATCCACATCAGTCTGTGAAATGGACTTTTGAAAATTAAACAGGATAGAAAATGATGATAGATAAAAAATTTCATTGGAGACACTAGAAATGTTAATGTTTCTATCTC
The DNA here is from genome assembly GCA_000404065.3 of Pinus taeda. Lineage (NCBI taxonomy): Eukaryota > Viridiplantae > Streptophyta > Pinopsida > Pinales > Pinaceae > Pinus > Pinus taeda. Next base: position 123,596 of record APFE031134211.1, read on the forward strand.
TAAGTGCACATCATGCTCTAAATGAGGTAGATTGGAATGCTACTTATGATGTAAGGAAATAAATGAAAACTAGAAATCCATTTCCATTGGGAAAATATATTTATATTTTCAATTATGTTAGTCCAAATACTTTTGAAAATCATCTAATGAAACATATGTTTACCTTTTTTTAATGGAATTTGAGAATTTTTTTGTTTATTTACTAGTTATATTGAGATTTTATAGTGTTGATATTGAAGCAACTTTTTAAATTTTTAAGATTTTAAAGATTCAAAATGACACTATTTTATTATGGAATTTTTTTGAAGGGCTTATTTAATATATACATTTTAGTAGAAGTGAATTTTTTTTATAACCTTTTATCCTTGAAGGGTTAGATGAATATATGCCCTTCCAAATGAAATTAAGAGAAGACCTTCAAATTTGATCACTGTCCGAGACATACCTTTACTTCGTGGCAGGTTTGAAGAAAGAGGAGGTAAAGATAGAGGTGGAAGACGACCGAGTTCTAAAGATCAGTGATGAAAGCAAGAAAGAAGAAGAGCAAAAGACCGAGAAGTAGCACCGGATTGAGCGTTCTCACGGGAAATTTTTTCGGAGTTTTCGCTTACCTGAAAATGCAAAGGTGGACCAGGCGAAGGCTACCATGGAAAATGGAGTGCTCACTGTCACGGTTCCCAAGCAGCCTCATTCTAAACCTGAGGTTAGAGCCGAAATCTCTGGTTAACTGAAAAAAATAATTAGTGTGGAATGTCGGTTGATTTTATGTATCGTCTTGGGTATTGGTTAGGGTTTGGAGGCTGACAATCAATGTATTTTGAAACAGATGAGTTATGATAAAATGGACAGATGTTCTTAACCATGATGAATGTGCCGTTTTCAACTTTAATTCTGGAATTTCGATTTTAATTTTGGGGTCTCAGTTTTAATTTTCGGATTCCAAGTTGCAACCATCTAAATTTGGGTGCAACCATCTAAATTTGGGAATGATTAAAATGGAAAGAGCTTCCGCGTTGGTCATTGAATATGTAAAGATGGATAATAATAATAGCTCAACAGACGAAGCAATGATCTGACCACTGAGAGTTGAAGTTAGTTATTGGGAAGAATTTTAATTTTCATGATGAAATATTTTAAATAAAAACTGCTTATAAATTAGATACTCTATATGAGAAGTGAGAAACAACACCATAAAAATAAAACATTAGAATTCACAATTAGAAGTAAATCCAAAGTCCGAAGTCTAAAATTCCCAATGACAATGTTCTAATATTGTGCTAATTAAATATTGTAAATGAAAATTGGTTACTTGCCAAGTTGCCACATGGTAAATCACAATATTTTTAACTATTCATTACATGTTAATTTATGTGATTTTTTTTTACTATAAAGTCATATGAGGTATATTTTATAAACATTTGTTTTAATTTTGTGAAATATATAAGTCATATTGTAACAAATTGTTCTTTCCATCTTAAGTATGGATCTAACATGAGTGGATGTGCAAATTTCTTACTCATGTGCAAATTTATTTATACTATTAAATATATGTGTTATTTTTCATTGTTTAAATTATATTTTTGAATGCTAAATAAAATATATCTAGGACCAAATTTAAGTATATGTCAATTTTAATTCTTATTAAAATATTTTACAATAACCAAATTATAAGATGTAAACATCTTACTTACAATTTTTTTATACTTTTAATTACTTTAAACATAATAGACGTGTAAATTTCTTTCCATCTTAGGTAGGGATTTAACATGAGGGGACATGCAAATACAATGTAAAATACATGTGTTATTTTTCATTGTTTAAATTATATTTTTAAATCCTAAATAAGATATATATAGGACCAAATTTAAGTATATGTTAATCTTAATTCTTATTAAAATATTTGATCAATAACCAAATTATAAGATTTAAACATCTTACAAATTTTTTATACTTTTAATTACTTTACATCATATTCATTTTTTATTATTATAGTCCACATTATTTTTCTATTAAGAACATAATTTTTTATTAATTTTTTTTTTTTTTAAAGGGAACAAATGGAGAGACGGACTTACACATCCCCTCATACTGGTTGTACCATCCTCATATAAACTAACAATTTTTTCTTCTAAAAAAATAATGGAGCAATGAAAAATAACAATTGCATTATATTTGCAAGAATAAAGAAAACTATACCATCTATTAAAAATAATACATCTTGTCAATACCAGTAATACAATAGGGCCAGCTTTATGATCAATGGTCTATTAAAAAAATGCATCTTGCCAATAAGAGTAATGCGATAGGGCCAACCTTATGATCAAGGGTGTTGTTTACAAGAGGGATGGGGCAAATCTTATGATCAATAGTGCTATTTATAGTAAGTTGAGGGCCTTGCTTTAAAGAGACATTGACCGGGCTCTTGTACAGAGTTAAGCAATACTAGCCTTTCTTTAAAGAAACATTTACTGGCCTTTCATTTAAGCTTCTTAGTTTTTGAGAAAATTTACATGGATTACCAAGATTTGGAGATTTATATGATATTTTTATAATAAATTATTTCTACAACACAATAATACTATAGTTGGGTATAATGTAATTATGAAAAATGCAAGATTTCAATATTACAATTGTGTAAGTTGTTATTATGAAGAACAATATTCCAAACTATTTGAACATTTGGTAGCAAGAAGGATATGGACTCTAGCAAGAATGACATGGATTCGTATGAATTGGGAAAAAAACTAGCATTTGCACTAGATGTTGCAAATGAAACATCGTTATTGCATATGGAAGAAGACCATTGATGAAAAAATATGTAATATGTTATGTGATCTAATTATAGCCCAATTTGAGTGAAAAAAAAATGTTAATATTAAATGTAATACAATCAAATAATCTACTCAAAACAAAGGCATGTGCAACTTCCTCCCTAAGTGCTCAATCAAAGAGCTTATTTTCATTGACAATTACATCACAGACTGCACTTTTGTCTTTTATCACCTCAACCAGACTAAACCATTCACCCTCATATGGTAATGCTTCTAGATCAATTTTCTATGTGAATATTCTCCAAAGGAATTTCCATTTATACATGTCTCCATTAGCACAATTAAAGGACCGATTCTTGAGATAAAGATCTGTGGTGGCCCAAATTTCCTGTTGTGCAATCAATTATGCATCAAATGAATCCATAAACTATTCCCACAAAATATTGTTCCCTTGGTACTTGAAGGACAACCCCTCATGCTTACAAATGGAAATGTAAACACACAATGTGCTTAAAACATTTATCAAGGTCCAAGGAGAGAAGCCAAATATGTGTGTTGAATGGTAAATGGACGAAGTTAATCATTCTTTCTTCTTTGCATCCTCAAATACAATATCCTCAAGGCTGTAGTAAAAAATGGGCACATGTAGCCTAGGAAGCTCTTAATGAAAGGGTGCCACGTAGGGTTGATATTTACAATTTCTTTCCACTGCATCAAATAGACCAATGTAATTTTTAGCATAAATAACACTCTTTCTCATAGTAGGATTATGCCTTCTACACAACCAAAAGAGTTTAATCTTGGTCAATCGTTAAGTTAACATTTTAGGAATGATTGAGAGGAGACAACAAGAAATAATACTATTGTTTATCATTTTATTCTATGCTTTCGTAAGTCCCAGAAAAGACATTGAAATTATGTTTTTATCATGCATGATGATGAAGAGAGTTGTAATAGAAGTAAATAACGAAAGGACACTTTTCCAAGATCTACTATGTAGAACTATTTGGTCCATGTCTAATATGAATTGGATTTTAATGACAGGAATATGGAAGTAGAAGGTTGTAACACTTTGCAGCTTCTCATACCATTAATCTCATGGATGCTTCTCCAAATAGAAACATACATTAAACTTAGTTGACTCTAGCACACTAGAAAGAATGATCTCTAGGGAGAGTTGATGTATGAATGTTCTTAAATTGGTTGAAATTTGATAAGAATTAACATAAAGACTAATCAGGGACCTGTCTTTCACCTTTTGCAAATAAATGTCACCTGCAAAGTTTCAAGTCTTGAAAGGTAGGCATGGGTATCTATATTACTATACCCTAACACTCAAAATCTTGTGTTCATTTTCCACAACTCTAGGTTTAAGCTATTTGAATATTTAATGGGATGTTGAGATAAATATAAACAATTATACAAAGTTGCCCCTAAATTATGTTTTTGTTCAACAACGAAGTTTCAAATTTCAAATTTCACAAAATACAATATTTTCAGTGTCTCAAAGATGCAAAGACAAGTCAAGCTCCAAATGTTCAATCTCAAGGAAGGTGTTGTCACTCACTGCATTATTAGTTTGTAGTTGATCAAAGTTGCCAAATGGTAGTGAATTTTGAAGTTGTCTTCCAGGCCACATGAGCATTTAAAGCCAAATCGGAACCTCTCCATTGCATAGTGCCTGGAACGAGCTTTCCAACAGTATAAGGAAGTCTGAAAATGAAACTTTGGAGTAGAAGATAAGGTCGTTTGAAGTTACCCTTTGAAAGTCAGAAAATAGAGAGGAAAGGACCATAGGAAAGAGCTCATCACAATAGAAAATCGACAGGTTCTTCCAAAGTAAAACCGGGAACGCGGTGAAATCTACGATCAACTGATCGCGATAGATTATATAAGCAAATCCGCGATCGGTGAGTCCATTGGGCCATCCTTTAAGGAATTGCGGGGAAGCACCTATATAAAGTTAAATCACGGGGAGGGTCGAAAACCTTTAACAAAGAAAAACAACGCAAAAATAGATATAGACAAGCATTTTTTCTCTCTGCTCCAGGGGGCCACGTGGTGGAATATCATAGGTCCTTATGGATCCACATGGCACCCGACGTCACCCTGATGTGGCAGTATGGAGATGATGTGGCAGTACGGAGGACACGTGGCATGCAGATTCAACATTTTCAGGGGTCCTTTGGGGGCAGTTCTAGGTGACACGTTATGGTTCAACCCTTTCAAGATTGGAGAAGAAAGAGGAAATAATACATACATGCTTGAGAATCTAGATGGTGAATCTCTGGAACTACGAGTAAATGATCAATTCCTCGAACTTTATTTCCAAAACTAGAGGTACCTGTCTCACACCCATTGTAAATATCGGTGTATATTGTAATTGTTTTATGTAATTTCAATTTTATGTTGAAAAATCCAATTGCACAGAATTATAGTTTGTTTAAAAATTACTCCATGCCCAATGGAAGGAAAGCTACTGGTCTGCAGGTTCTCACCACCTTGCTAGCAAGGCACTGTCCCCAGTTGGAGCCAATGTTGTCACTCACTGCATTATGAAATTTTAGTTGATCATAGTTGCTAAAGGGAAGTGAAGTTTGAAGCCATCTTCCAGGCTAAAGGAGCAATTAAAGCCAAATCAGAACCTCTCCATTGTATAGTGCTCGGAATGGTATTTTCAATGGTATAAGGAAGTATAAAAATGGACCTCTAGAGCAGAAGATAAGGCCGTTTGAAGTTACCCTTTGAAAGTCAGAAAATAGAGAGGAAAGGATCATAGGCAAGAGCTCATCGCAATCACAAATCAGCAGGTTCTTCTGAAGTAAAACAAGGAGCGTGGCGAAATTTGCGATTAGCTAATCACGATATCTCATATAGGAAAATCGGTGATCAGCAGGCCCAATGGGTCATCCTTTAAGGAATTGCGAGGAAGCGTCGATATAATGTTAAATTGTCGGGGAGGGCCGAAAACCTTTAACAAAGAAAAACAATACAAAAACAGGGATAGGCGATCCTTTTTCTCTCTCCTCTAGGAGGCCACATGGCGAATATCATTGGTCCTCGTGTATCCACATGGTAGCGGACGTCATCCTGATGTGGCAGTATGGAGGACACGTGGCATGCAGATTCGACATTTTTAGGGGTCCTTTGGGGGAATTTCTAGGTGAAACGTGTCACCACTCATAGGTTGACATGTGGTAGTGATCAGGTCATCCATCACAATCACATATTAGGAATTGCACAAGTCAAGTCCCTCCTCCATCGTAGTCCCTCTAGGCTTGTGATTGTGATACGCGGGGGATCCTCGCTGAGGTGATATTTCATGGGTTTTGCCTTATAAGGATTTCGCGTCTAGACAAGTCAATCAGCGCTATGAAATAAGGTAAAGAGGTTTATTCTCCCGATTGCGATATGTGATGCTTTCGGTGGGCCTGACCTCATAGATCGATGATCTCAGGAACCTAGAGGAAATATAAAGGGAAAGCATCATAAATCGCCAATATGCGGGATTTCATCTAGTAAAGGAAAAAGCCCTTGGCAGGTAGTTCAATGGCTCTAGCACCCTCGAGTTAAGCACCCAGTTCCAACCCTCGGTCATATGAAGAAAATTAGGAAAGGGGCTAAAAGTGAAAGGGGATAAGGAGGATCAAGACTCATCTGTTTCGCAACGCTTCTTTAGCGAAAATGCAGAATTGGAAAGTCCTCCACATTGCCACCAAGAGAGCATCACCATGCAGATCAGGGTGCTGATAATACAAGGTGGGGCTTTAAAGGCGTGATGGGTCAGCAGCTGTGGCTTTAAGGGAAACAAGTGGTGCATTCAAAACTAGCATGAGTTGATTCAAAATGGCTGATTGTGACACAGAATTAGGGTCGGCGCTAGTAGGAGTGAAAAGAGACTTGGTAGCTTTGGAGGATTTAATTGTCAGGCATGGTATCCCATAATAGAGAGAGACAAATTATTGCCCAAGGATCCTTTGTTTCAATACTACGACATGAAGTTAATGGTGCCCACTCCCAACTTTAAATAATGAATGGATCGAGCAGTAAAGGCAGAAATTACGGGATCTGCCTCAGAAACATAAGAGACCATACGATGAGCCCACTACAACCTGAAGCATAAGCAATCACAGGGATGGGCACCGAGATAGTTTATTAATACTTCTTTTTGACTGTTTATTTATTTTATGTCCTGCAATTTTCCTCCTTTCAATGAGGCCATTAATTCTGTAATATTTTTGGGCAACAGAGCTATCCCCAAGCGAAACAGCTAGTCAATCTGACAGCTGAAACTCGGCTGAAGATATTTTTGATCTAATAAATGTTCAACGCTCCTCCCCTCCTAATAAATAGGAGGAAGAAAGACTTCACAAAGGTTCAAAAATTCTAAAGAAAACACTACATGCTAGTTTAAGAGTGTATGGATTTGTAATACATATTTTTTTAGAATATCAAGGAAACGATGGTGATTCCCCCTTCAATTATTACAGTATGTTATCCCTCTGTTAAAACCCATTTTGTGTTTATGTTTCTTCTATGAATTCATGCAGTCATCACTGCGAGAAATATTTCAAGGTTCCTCACAGATTCATTTGTATCGATATGTTAATGGAAGTGCCTGTAACTATATCCCAAATTCATTTGTATCGACATTGTTAATGCATGTGCCTATATGGATTATTGAAATTATATCTCTAAATTTGCACTACATGGATCATAGCATTCAGTCCCTCCTTCATCCTTTATATCTGCCTATAACAAATAAGTGTAGGAATTATTAAAGCTGCAAGCTCTATGTGTTAAGCATAATATTCTTGATGTTGTAAGCTCCATATCATGAGTTTCTCCTTCTCCTTATCCTCTATCATTTCTATATGAAATATTATTAAACTTTAAGCCCTTGAACTACTCGGCCTCCACTGTTTTATGCATATTTATGAGGTTTGTACATGTGAAGAAATTCATATCTTACTCCTTTAAGTGAATGAACCAACCCCATATATATACATATAGAATATAAGTGAGGTCTCCATTTACTGAGAATCAATTGAGACACTCCAGAATTAGATGTGCCCAGGCACTAGTCTTGTAAACAATCTGAGGCTGTCTATGGGAGCTACAACAGAAGGTTTCAATCTCAACTAGTATTCTTAGCCCTTAAAGGTAAGTTCTAGCCTCTTATCTATATTAATTCATGAGAAGCTTCATAAGAAGCAAAACAGACTAAGAATCTTCATACCTGATCTTTTCAATTTCAGAAACAAATCCTTGGAAACTTTATAAGTTTGATTGAATATGATTTTGAACATGAGAGTATAGGTCATCATACCTATTCTCCAAGTTAGGTCTCAACTGATGATAAAAGGATAGTAGTAATAAAAAACCTTTTATTGTTTTCTTAATTATCATACAAACCCATGCTTTTTCTTCTACTTGTTTGCAAATTGATTATACTTGACTTTTGATTATGAGAGAATATGTTCCATAGATCAAGCTAGGTTTCATTAGATGATAAAAATAAAATGATAAGGATAGTCCAACATTATTTTTCCAATATCATTAGATGATAAAAATAAAATGATAAGGATAATCCAACATTATTTTTCCAATATCATTAGATGTAAAAATAAAATGATAAGGATAGTCCAACATTATTTTTCCAATATTCTACAACTCCATGATTTTCCTTATTTTGTTTGTAGATTGTTGATGTTAATCCGTCTTGTAGCACTTTGTTTCTTCCTCATAATGTGGATTCACCATCCCAATAATGATACAATGTGGCTATGGGGATTGTTAGTGGTATGTGAGATATGGTTTTCTTTATCATGGGTCTTGGATCAACTCTGCAATCTCTATCCTATAAGTAGAATGACTAATTTGAATGTTCTCAAGAAGATATTTGAGAATTCGAGCCCTCAAAACCCAAGGGGGAGATATGATCTTCCATGGATTGATGTGTTTGTCTCTATTGTTGATCTAGGCAAGGAGCCTCCTCTTGTTACTTCCAATATTATTCTTTCTATTCTTGTTGCTAACTGTCTTGTAGAGAAGTTCCCTTTCTACTTATCTGATGATGGTGGGTCTCTTCTTACATTTGAAACTCTTGCAGAAGCTGCAAGATTTTCCAGAATCTCGGTGCCTTTCTGTAGAAAACATAGTATATAGCCTCACAATCATGAGAGTTATTTCAACTTAAAACTTAACTTCACCAAAAACAAAGTGAAACCGGATTTTGTGAAGCAACGTAGGAGGGTGAAGAGAGAGTATGATGAGTTCATATGAGATATATCTAAACCCTCTACCCTCACTACTACTAAAAATATTATAATGGATATTCCATAGAGATTAAATCAAGGTTTTAATAAAATGAAAAGTGATAATACTTTTGTATATAGAGATGCAAAATTTATATAATACCATCCTAGATCCATCTTAACTCTTGATCTACCAAGTGCCAAGGGGGATCAAATCTTTTGAGTGAAAAGAGACTTGATCTCTTTTGGTGCTTGGTATATCTCGAGTTAAGATGGATCTAGGCTAGTTACTATGAAACGAGTTCATAACATCCTACACAAAAAGTAAGCACATTTACAGTTTAAAAAAAAACAAAACAAAAACAACAACATCAACGAAAAGAAACAATAGTGATTATTATCCTTAACAACAATATATTCATGATCTAATTAATCTAATTTTTTATTAAGTGAAGTTGTCAATAAGATACCTTAATTACAATTAAATGCCCTTCTCTTTTAATTTTATTTATCCAATTCCAAAAAATATATTGTACAACACAATAAGTCAACAAAACTATAAATATTATTATTTTTATTTGAGATGCAATTTTCTTCGTTTAAAAATACAAGTTTAGAATAATCAAGAAATATTTTTCTAACAAAGACATAATATCTATTTTCCCAACCTTAAAATATTTTTAAAAAGATGAAATGACCCACAATGGGAAACATGCCCTTAAGAGGTTTGAATTTTGGTGAGGAACGTCACCACCTCGTATTCACCATGGAACATAAATTTTATTGATATAAAAGTGTGATTATGTAATTTATTCTACCTTTTATCTAGTTGGAAATGATAAAATTTGTATATTTAAAATTGGTCCAATAATTTGTTGTGTCCAAAGCAAAAAGTGTTTTATGGTTTAGTGATGTTGTAAAATATTTTTAATGTGATGTTATGTTGAATTAATTAAATTATTTAAGATAAAATTAAAATTGAAAAATAATAATTATTAATATAAGTTTGAGTTAGTCATTTGATGGGTTTATTAATATTGGTTTACAAGCTCATGGTATTTGTTATGATGATGAGACTTGAGGAAATTCATTATAAAATATAAGAGTACTTATTTAGATTCATCTTAACTTTGGACTTGATTATTCTCAACACTTGGTAAATCCAAGTTTAAAATGAATTTAAGTTTGTTTTAGACATAAACCTTCTTTATAATTAAAATCATAAAAAAAAATAGTAATAGAAGATGGAAAGAACTAAAAAAAATGGTAATAGAAGATGGAAATGCATTGTTTTAATAGATGTATTCAACTTAGTTAAATTGCAAAATGATGAAATATATGTCTATCAACATTAATAAAATAGAGCGCTTGCTTTGACTTTACCGCTTACTTCTTAAAGGAGAAAATGAGTAGGGAGACGCACATAGAGAAGAAGTGGCCTCAATATAATCAAAATGCAGGGAAACTTCAAAACTAAAAAGTGTTGATATGAAATCATATTTAAATATATCTAGGAGTAGAGATAGGGCAATAGTTTTAAGCAATGCAATGTATGGTTCAAGGTTGGAAGATTGCAATAGAGTATTAGAAAATTGCTAAGATGAAAGGTAGATTCTTTGTTCTCATCAATTTTCCCTTTATAACTATTTTCTCAAATCTTTGTAGTTCATTTTCATAACTGCTTCTAATTGGCCCCACTAAGCATAAAGTCTCACGTGAGAAAGTGTAAATTTTTGCTCATACTACATAGGAAAGAAAACATCAGATTTTACTGAAAAATAGAGTCTGAAAATGTCTTCAATGGTTGTGCGTCATTTAAATTACAAAATTTGCAAATACTAGTCAAGTTCATTTATTAGTAGGGCCAAAATCGTGAGCCTGTCCATATTTTGTCGAGAACATGATAGACCTCCAAAAAATTTGCATGCCAAGCAAAATCTGTAATTGTTGCTCACAACTTGGCAAAGGCCTCTTCAGATTTAGGAGAGGAAGAGATCTTTAAAGATTATGGTTGTCTTTCAAGAAAATCAGAGGAGATCCTCTCTTTTCAAGTAAGTGAATGTTAGAATTTTGTACATTGTGAATTTTCCCTGAGATGAATATTACTGCATTACATGCGGTAATGCGATGGTAACCATAATTTTTTTCTAGGTAAGCATCTAGTCTTCATGCCTTCTTATTTACTTTTCTTAGCTCCTCTGTTAATTTCAGAAGTAGAGATCAAGGCAATATTGTGTAAATACCTTGTAATTCTTCTCATCCATGTCTTCTCTTTCTAGTGTAGGTTTTCCTACAATAACAAGTATTTGAGTTGGAGAAAAATTCAGTATAGAATGACTTGCAATGTGCAGCAGAAGTTTTCCATTTGGGATGAGGATATTTTGGGTGATGGTGGGTGGTTTCAACAAGTGCACCTTTGGGTTATGGGCATTGCAATAACACCAATATTTTGTTTGCATTTAATAGTGTAATTTTTTTGGTTAGCTTAGCTTTACCATTTAGTTTCTATGAGCAGGCAACTTATCTGAGTAGACAATTTATCAGACCAATTTCCTCCTCATCAAAATTTGAAACCTTTATGTGTGTATTCTTTAGAATTTTGAGTGAAAATGTCAAATTTGATGCCTCTGGTCTTGCTGCGCCATCCTGCGATCCAAACTCTATGGGATAAATCTCCGTATTAAATAAAATTATGGTGTTTAAACGCTCCAACATAGATGTTAAAAGCAAGACAATTACTAATCTCAAACCATTTGTTGGGACTCAGAAATGTCATATTTTCATCCACCTTTTTCTTCACTATTCCTTACATCTCATCGTCCCATTAACCTTTTATCATATCATTTTCATACATACATTTGGGTTTCACCTTC
>APFE031134211.1:155980-175289 GCA_000404065.3 Pinus taeda
ATATGATTTAAAAGAAAATTTAAATTTTTAAATAAAACAAATATGAAAAAGAAATCTCAAGTTTGAGAAAATAAAGGCAAGAAGCTGAAACCACATTTATATTTACCATCTTAACATTTTTAATTTGGCCGATTAAACTGTTAAGGCTAATTTGGATGAAAAAATAATATATTTATTAGTGGTATGATGTTGTTGGGCAGACACCACATAAATATTTAAAAAAATTAAATTTATTTTACTTTCCCCTCCACCTAATTTTAAAACATCAATATACAATTATCTCTTAATTATTTAAAAATAAATCTGATTCAAAAACGAGTCTGAAACCTTCCGGTGGAAACCCGTAGAACATTCCCGTGTGTTCCACCCTCTGAGACTGAGAATCACCTTCATTCTTGAACATTCTACCCGTTTCCTGCAACTACTATAAATGCTCCCCCTATTCAGCAAACTCTTCAAAGTTAGTTTGTCTCGCATTCACAGTTTTCTTAAGAGTCGACATTTATCGCAAGCATGTCTCTGGTTCCTCGTTTCTTTGGTAGACGATCCAGCGTTTTCGATCCCTTCTCACTCGATTTATGGGATCCTTTCGAATCTGGTAATTCTCCATTTTCTGGGGAGATGGCGCCATTTGCAAGGAATGACGCAACAGCCATAGCCAACACTCAGCTAGATTGGAAGGAAACTTCTGACGCGCACATCTTCAAGGCCGATCTTCCAGGTATTCATCATACCTACTACAGGGTTTTTGTTGCTTTCCTTAGTAATTTTGTGGATTCGTTGATTTTTAGCGTCCGGTACTTACCTTTCGTTCGTGGTTCGTGGCAGGTTTGAAGAAAGAAGAGGTAAAGATAGAGGTGGAAGACGACAGAGTTTTAAAGATCAGTGGTGAGCGGAAAAAAGAAGAAAGAGAAAAAGACCGACAAGTGGCACCGTATTGAGCGCTCTCACGGGAAATTTTTTCGTAGTTTCCGATTACCGGAAAATGCGAAGGTGGACCAGGTGAAGGCTACCATGGAAAATGGAGTGCTCACTGTCACGATTCCCAAGCAGCCTCAGCCTAAACCTGAGGTTAGAGCCATAGAAATCTCTGGTTAACTGAAACGAAAATTATTGGGGTATGGCGGTTGAGATTATGTATGGATGTTTGTCCTTCATCCCGTTATTGTATCGTCTTGGGTATTGGTAAGGGTTTGGAAGCTGCGAAACAATGTATTTCGAAAGAAATGAATTACAATAATGTAAAAACAAACATATTTTCACATAATTATAATGATTGTATTAGCGTTACCTTTCTATAAAAATTAGAAATCTTTGACTGTACGAAGAATGTCACAAAAATAAAAAATAAAACCCAGCTTTATCATTGCAATTTTTTGGAATCAATATTAATGGAGTTGGATACACAGATCATCACAATAACTTGCATTGAGTTTGGATACACACATCATCACAATAACTTCTGGCACTTATTTTGAGTAGTCTATCCATCTCACAAATTTCTTCAGAAAATAGTTGAAATTTAATTGAAATTTTGGCATTTTAGGGTATGATTTTTTAGAATTTTTGAATATTCTATCCAACTCACAAATTTGTTCAGAAGAAAATGGTTTGTTCAGAAGAAAATGGTTGAAACAAGTTTGTTCAGAAGAAAATGGTTGAAATAAGTTTGGCATGATTTTTGGGAATTTTGGTTATCCAACTCACAAATTAGTTCAGAAAATAGTTGAAAAAATTTGTTAAAATTTGTTCAGAAAATAGTTGAAAAAAATTGTTCAAATTTGTTCAGAAAATAGTTGAAAACATTTGTTCAAATTTGTTCAGAAAATAGTTCAAATAATTTTGACATGGGCTTCTGGGAATTTTGGTTTTTGGTTTACAGGTGGGCAAACTTGTCAAAGAGTTTTCTAGGCGGCCAAATCTATTTTTATGCTTGAAAAATAATATAAACATGCCTATGATCCAATTTTGGGAAAAAAAAAAAATCCCTTAAAAAAAAAATCCCCTGAAAACTAACTTTCCAGGGTATCTTCAAGTGAAGAAGACCCGCGATACTTTAATTCTTCGATTAAAACAACGTCGCAAGACATACGGTATACGTGATGAATATTCAAATGCACATCATGTTTTCACTGGGCAAGGAGAGGCTAGCCAACCACATGACCAAGTTACAATTTTCAAGTCTGGAATTTCGATTTTAATCTTGAGGTGTCATTTTTAATTTTAGCATTCAAAGTTGAAACCTTTAAATTTGGCAATGATTAAAATGGAAAGAGCTTCTACGTTGATCATAGAACATGTAAAGGGAAATAATCATTTTGTGGTGGTGGCAGCACAGGAGCGAAGCGTTCGAGTTTTTTGAGGAATTTTTCTCATAGATGGACGCATAGGAGGGAGCTCCACTGTGTTTTGAGGAATTTTTCTCATAGATGGACGCATAGGAGGGTGCAAAGGAGGGAGCTCCACTCCCCCTATAAGGAGGTGTGCCCAATAAGGGCAAGAAACCTTCGGAGAGAGGTAGAGGTAATACTGAGGAAGGAAGGAAAAACAAGAGGGAGGAAATAGACAGTCCCATTTCGAAAGAGAATGAGAGCACAAAAGACAAAGAGGAAATTGTCAAAAAACAGGGAACAAAAAACAAAAAGCACTGTGCAAACCCAACGCTGAAATCACCCCTAGAGTAGTATTAAATAATTTAGCATTGCAGGGGCACAAAGAGCATATGCAAACTTATGCAATCATATGCAAATTCATGGGGTTATGGCCCACTAAAAAAGCGTTACAAACTTGGATCAGATACCACTGGAAGCCTAATGAAGCATTGATTTTCATCTAAGGTCCAAGGGTTTCTTCACTGTAGTGTTCACCAACATTGAGGATAAACACAGTGTTTGAAGGCGGGCCCTATTTTTATGCAGCAGCAGGGCTCTATATGAGACCATGGATGATGAATTTCGTTTCGGAGAGGGAGCTTTTACTTCAATCCCGGTTTGGATAAGACTTTATTCTCTACCTCTTGATTATTGGAAAACAGAATCGCTAATTGCCATAGGCAATAAATTAGGAAGGTTTGTCAAAGCTGTTGAAGCCATAAGGAGGGGAAAATGTACCTCTTTTGCAAGGATCTCTGTGGAGATGGATCTATTTGGAGTTTTTTCGGATAAAGTTATCTTGGAGGTTTTTGATGAGGAATGGGTGCAAATAGTAGACTACAAGCATATTCCATTTAGATGTAGATGCTATGAACATGGGCACCTTTTAAGAGACTGCCTTCTCATTAAAGCAAAAATCAAAGGAAATACTAACACAACAAAAGACACAGCGAGTTTTCACAAAATAGTTCATGGCGAAAAGGGGCTAAAGCAACACCAAGCAGGAGGACAAAAGTCTAATCAGAATCAGTTCCAAGTTCTTGAAGAGGATGAAGAAATAGCGGTAGAAGATCAAGTAATGAAGGAAGGTTATGAGAAGAGGGATAAGGAAGAAGATATTGATTATACACAGGAAAATGAAAAACAGAAAGGAAACATGATGAGTGATTCAGACCTGGAAATGGATCAAGAAATGAACTAGAATGAGATGGAAATGGAAGACAATGACCTACAGGAGATTTTTGACAGAGAAAACCTAGATCTAGAGGGTTTTTGAATTAGAGAACTATGGGCGGGGTAGAATCACTACCACAAGAAGAGATCAATAGAATACAACAGTTATTCCTATGGAAAACTCAGGCCAAGGGTTTGGAGGAAATAAACAACACTGAGAGACAGAGTAATGAAGGGGGGAAAGCAGTAAAAACGACTCCAAGGCTAGCACTGAAAAATCCAGGAAAAAAAAGAGGTAGGAAAAAGTAGAACGAGCACCTGATGGAATGTGGCAAGCTCATGGTAGACTCAGGTAAGATGAAAGATCTAACCAGTTACTCTTTTACCAATTTTTAATTATGAAGTTCACAACTTGGAATATTAGAGGTCTAGGCAGCAAGAGAAAACAGAGAATGCTAAATAACAGAATGCAGCAAGTAGCCCTAGATATAATTTTTGTCCAAGAAATGAAATGTTCTATTCAAAAGTTAAGACAAATCCATAGTAAATGGCTCAGCAGATTTGAGTTTCTAGAAGTTAAAGCTGAAAACACAGCAGGAGGTATCCTCACTCTCTGGAATCCCCAAAAGATTGGAATAATTGATGCGGAGGCATCAAGGAACTATTTATCAGTGGTCATACAACCTGTAGGACATAAGGACACTTATCTAGTCATGAATGTTTATGGCCCCCAAAAGTTAGATGAAAAAATCTGGTTTATAAACTCCTTGGTGGATCATCGGGCTAGGCATGTAGGGTTACCTTGGGTCATAGGAGGAGACTTCAATATGGTCAAATATCTTTTGGAGAAAAAAGGGGGTACAAGAGCTTTAAATAAGGATTCCTCAAACTTTCCAAATCTTTTCAGAAAGCATGAAACTTGTTGACATTGAGACAAACAATGGCTTCTGCACATGGAATAATAAAAGAGGAGGGGACTCCCAGGTAGCCTCCAAGTTAGATAGATTCATGATCTATGAGGATCTCATGCTTTTAGACAAGGAAATAATGGCATAAATTCTACCTTTTGGAGGCTCAGATCATTGGTCAGATCAAATGGAGATCAAAGGCATAGGCACCCTAAGAAACCGACCTTTCAGATTTGAAAATATCTTGCTTTTGCATCCAGATTTTAGCAGCAACATTCAAAAATGGTGGGCGGAAGATTTGCAGATTCATGGATCAACAATGTTCCTGCTTCACAAAATATTAAAGCACATTAAGATGAAGGTAAAAGACTGGAACAAGAATGAATTTGAAAATATTTTTGCAGGTAAGAAATCGGTTGAAAACAAAATTCTGGAGCTCAACCAAGCTTTGATCAGAGAAGGATTTGATAAGAACAAAAATGATCAGGTAGAGAAATATCATCAAGAATGGGAAAAGTTGTGTAAACAAGAGGAAATTTTTTGGAAACAAAAATCAAGAGTTCAATGGCTAAAGGAAGGAGAGTGCAACACTAATTTTTTCCACAGTTCCACCATTGCTAATAGGACTCGCAACAGGTTATCTTCGATCAAGGACGAGGACGGGCAGATTCACCAATCCCATGAGAATATAGAAGTTGTGTTAGTTAGACACTTCAGAGCCCAGGAAAACATCTTAGTAAGGGAACCTTTCATCAAGGACTTTACTAAACACATCCCTAAGTTGGTATCTAGAGAGGACAACTGTAATCTAAACAGACCTGTATCTGAAAAGGAGGTCAGTGAGGTACTCAAGGAAATGCAAAACGGAAAAGCTCCAGGTCCGAATGGATTCAATGTGGATTTCTTCAAAGTTTGTTGGAACATTATCAAAAAGGATATTGTAAGGGTAGTGGAAGACTCCAGGCTGAATAGAACTATTTTGAAAGCTCTCAACACCTCTTTCATCGCCCTAATTCCAAAACAGAATAATGCACAAACGCCAGAGAGGTACAGGCCCATAGCCTTATGCAATGTAGTTTACAAGATAATTTCCAAGGTAGCGGCGAACAGACTCAAACCTTTGCTGCCTACGCTTGTTTTGGGGGAACAATCTGGGTACATGGAAGGTAGAAAAATATTAGATAACATCATTCAAGCTCACGAAGTGGTTCACTCGTTAACTAGTAAAAGGAAAGTGGGTATGATAATGCAATTGGACATAGCCAAAGCTTATGATGAAGTAAACTGGACATATATCAGGAAAGTGCTCAGCGTGTTTGGTTTTGATCATAATTGGATCAGATGGGTCATGGCCCTAGTGACTTCCTCCAGCTTTTCAATTTTAGTTAATGGCTCTCCCTCCGAAATTTTTCTTCCTTCTAGAGGACTCAGACAGGGTGATCCGCTCTCTCTTTTTCTTTTCATCCTCATGATGGAAGGGCTGGGGCGATCCATTAAACATGCCAAGGTAACGGGCAAAATTCAAGGACTCCAACTATCGGAGAATGGTCAAGTTCTGACCCATCAACTGTTTGTAGATGATACCATGTTAGAGGGAATTCCCATAGTCAAGGAAGCACTTGCTTACAAACAAATCTTGAATGACTTTTCAATGGCAGCAGGTATGGAGGTCAATATTTCCAAATCAAAACTTTTTTTCTTTAACACCCACATTGCCATTCAGAGAAATGTCTCCAGAATTCTTGGCTTTCAAAGAGAATCCCTCCCCTCTAAGTATTTGGGAGTTCCTCTAACGACCAAACCTTTGCATAAGAGCATTTGGGAATCATTAATCATCAAGATGCAAGATAAGGTTAGAAAATGGACAATCAGGTCTTTAAATCTGGCTAGTAGACTGGTCCTTACAAAGGTTGTGCTCTAAGCTATCCCAATCTTTATGCTATCAGCGCTCCTAGTTCTAAAAGGAGTCTTACAGCAATTTAGAAATGTACAAAGAGATTTTCTTTGGGGCAAGGAGGAAATCAGGAAAAAATGGGTTTTAGTTTCATGAGAAAAGTTCTGTAAACCTAAGAATCAAGGAGTCCTAGGATTAGATGACCTAGAGAATTTCAATAAGGTTCTTGGGGCCAAGCTTTGGTGGCAGTGGATTAAGGATCCTAAGGCTCAATGGGCAAGCATCTGGAAGGAAAAATATGCCAGTTCCTGGCATTTTTCTGAGCTAATAAGAATGTCTGGAAATATGAAGGGCTTTCCCATATGGAACAAGGCCTGGGAGAACAAAGGGGTGGTTCAAAAAAACAGTTTCTGGGAAATCAGAGATGGAGATCACACACTATTCTGGGAGGATAAATGGCAACAAGAACCAACACTCTTGAAAGAGGAATTTTTGGGCCTCAAGCATGAGACAGACAACCAAGGTTTAGTAAAGGTAAAGGACTTTTGGGATCAGGCTCACAATACAGGAAAATGGAGAACATGGAAGAAAATAAATGGCAGAGAGGATAGTACCCTCAACAGTAAAGCAAAGACCCTAAAGCAGATGATGGATCAAAGGATGATTCTTGTCACTGAAGGGCAGGATCAACTAAAATGGGGTAGCAACAAAGAGGGCAACTTCAATATTAAGGAAGAAAAAGGTATTCTTCTGGGGCTAGAAGCCCAAGCTCCGGTCAGAATTTGGCAGAAGCTGTGGAGGAGCAAAAGTTGGATGAAGATCAAACTCTTTATGTGGTTGGTTCACCATAGGAAAATCCTAACATGGGATAATATTAGAAAGAGGGGTATGCTGGGGCCTTCTAGATGCCAGCTCTGTGAAGCACAAGAGGAGACAATGGAACATCTTCTCAATAGCTGCATTTTCACCTCAAGGTTATGGGATTTTTTTGCCACCCTCTTCAAGCAGTCTGATAGAGACACAAATAGTATCACTAACACCCTAAACAATTGGAGGAATAATGTTTCGAATAATGAAGTTCTTAACTCTGCCTGGGCTCTCCTGCCAAGTTTCACAATATGGAATGGGTCGAAAGAAAGAAACAAAAGAATTTTCAAAGAGAGAAAATTTCCTCTCTTCGCCTGTTCAAGTAGACCTTGAAACAGTTAAAAGAGACAATAAGCACAACAGTTAGGGATCTCCCCAAGAATCCTCTCTCAAAAACAGAATTGAGAATACTCAAGCAGTTAGACATGCAGGGGCTCATTCCACAAGGTCTGGATAGGAAAATAAGCATGAAGGAAAAAGTTAAAGAATTCCGGAATCCCCCCCCCCCGGAAGGCTTTTTGAAATATAACATCGATGGAGCATCAAAAGATAACCCAGGAATGGTTGGCTTTGGAGGAGTTCTACGGGATGAAAATGGAAGCATCATCTCCCTTTTCCATTGTCATTTAGGAAAAGCCACCAACAACATGGAGGAACTAATGGCATTGGAGCAATGCTTAGAACTTCTGAAACAGGATAACTCCCAAAATGTGATAATAGAAGTTGACTCAGAGTTAGTCATCAACACAGCCAAGAAAATTAGTCATGGAACAGGGCCGAAAAAAGTTACAAAACACTGGAGGTTAATAAGGGTGCTCAATAAAATACAAGATCATCTTCAAGGACTACGCACACTTAGATTCATCCATGTGCGTAGAAAGACCAACAAATTGGCGGACATTCTAGCCAACCGGTGTCACCCATAAGGATAGAAAAATTTCGATGGGTTGGCGTGCAATGCCACAGAGCGACCTAAAAGAATGTTGCCATAACTAGGCGGAAGAGGATAAAAAAGTGTATCAGAACAAAACTAAGGAAGCCAATACGCAAGGAGCAGATTGATGCAGGACTTACATTTTTGGTTAGACAGGTCTAAGGTAGTTAACTTGCCAGGGGCGGCCTCAACAACTATGGTTATCACAACTCCGAAAATCCCTGGAGGCGGGCATTTGGGTCTCACAGTCAGGAGAAAAGTTGAGAAGAATCACTGATGGCCCTGTGCGGGCGGCATCATTTCCCATTTTTTCCAGCGTTCGGAGATAAAACCACTTCTCGGGTGGTTTCGGTGCGATCACACTGCTTTCAAGCCGAAGGTGGTTTCGAATTTGGGGCAATGATACCATACAACTATTGACACGTGGATGAGGGCCGGGTCTGAAAACCACCCTCATCGCACAATAAAATTCGGTTATTTCAGGCGAGCGAGTATCAACTCTACCGTTCGATCTTTGCAAGCCCAATCAACGATCCGGATGGTGCCAGTGGTTTGGTGGGGTTGGGGGGTTAAACATCTAGCTTCTTTTTGGAGTGATATGCATCTCCACCGTTGGGTTTAAAAAGGAAATGGATGACAGTGTTTTTGAGGCAGGCTAAGGGTTTGTTGGCGCGGGAATTCATGGGGAGAATTCATGTGCCCTGCGACTCACGTCGCTTGTTTTTGTCGGTACTCAAATGTGTTTGGCGAGCACTTTTTGAGGTTGGAGGGCCTAGTTTCTATAGGACATCTTTCTTTTATGACTTACACCACTCAGTTGGGTGGAAACGTGCACATATTGTAAATAATGTTTGATTAAATGAAATAGAAGGTACAACTCTTACTTCAACAAAGAAAATTATAGAACATGTAAAGCTAGATAATAATAACTGAACAGACCAAGCAATGGTTTGACCACTAAGAGTCAAAGTTATTTATTGAGAAGAAATTTAATTTTCCTAATGAAATATTCTAAATAAAAATTGCAAAATTGCTTCGGAACAACTTTAGAAAAATAAAACATTACATTCCAAAAACCACCCTACAAAAATAAAACATTAGAATCCCAAGTGAGGAGTAAATTTAAAACTACGAGTAACTATGTTCTAATATTGTGTTAATGAAACATTTTAAATGAAAACTGGTTATTTTCCGCATTGTAAATCACAATTAATTTTAACTATTCATTAAATGTTAATTTATGTTTTTATATATTTTGACCCTAAGTCACAATTTCCTTCATTGTACAATCATATAATCATGGTTTAAAATACTTCATTTCATATTATTATTTTTAACTTAATTATGTTGGTCTCATTGAAATCTCAGAGGTTATAATTTCTACCGTTCCAGACATAATGCAGTAATGAAAAATAACAATTCTATTCTATTTTATTTGCAAGAATAAAGAAAACTATAACGTCTATTAAAAAAAATTAACGCGCTAGGGCCAACATATCAAGGGTATTATTTACAGGAGGGCGGGGGAAAATCTTATGAAATAGAAGGCTGAGGGCCTTGCTTTAAAGAGACATTAACCGACTTTGGTACAAAGTTATCCCAAGGCAAGAGGGAGAAGCTCCTAGCTGGGTGAACGTGTCAATATAATTACGCCGTAAGGCGTTTTCCTTTGAAATCAACTTTCCTCATTGTCTACCTGTCATTTTGTGCACCACACGATTAGATGTTAGACGATTAAACAAATTTCAACCGTTAGATCAATGGCAAGGGATCAATGGCAAGGGAAGAGACACTGGTGAAATGGAAATGGAACAGGCATTTTATGTTATGGCATTCGCCCAGGAAGATAGAGTTTCTTGGCACAACTGTTGGAGCTTATCTCTATGAAGTAACCCCACTTCAAAACCTGTCAACATTCACCCCACTTCAAAACCTGTCGACATTCTTTCTCTGGGTTCTGCTGCTCCTTCGAGGAGTTTTCATTTCGCCTGGTTCAACCGACACAATCCCTTTGTGAGTATTCTGCTTCATATATATATATATTTTATTTTTTTTATGTATCAGAGTTTCGATTCTTCCTTTTATGTATCAGAGTTTCGATTCTTCCTTGGTTTTCATTGTGAGCGTTGTGGACAGATGTGTTATTGGGTAATCCTTGCACTAACTTCATTTCTCTGGTCAATATCCCCACCTGTTGGGTACAATCAGATACTATCGTGTTTATTTATCTATAGATTGAAATTTGTTGAACATGTTATTCTTCATTAACTACTGGTGGTTTGAGCTAGATATAAATTTTGCGACTGACTGATTCATCAGAGTGTTTTTGTTAACAGTTGCATTCAGCCTCAATTTCTGAAGAAGCATTACCCGTTTTGTCCCTTTTCGGTGCTCCTGTTTTAGCAAGGATATTCATTAAATTTAATTTATGTTTTAAATTAATTTATTTCGTAAATTCTTAGTTGATTCTTCTCTTTTCTTCTCTAGAAACTAAAGGTCAGGGCGATGGGATGGCTTACGATTTCGAATTTGAAGACTTCAAAAGTATATTCATATACGCTCTCACCCCCCTGCCCTTTCTTACTGCTTTCATTTTTATGAAAACTCTTCTCCTTTATGGGTTTATATTCTCTCCTCTCTGATTGAACAAGTATTCACTCAACCGTGATATCCTTACACTTTTGGTCTATGACAGTCATAGCTAGCACATCTCTGTGATGCGCTCTGTGTCCACTTCCTTGATCTAGGTCGATTAAGTTTTTATAGTCGGGATTTGAGATTATTTTTAGTAAAGTTAGTTGAGAAGAAATAGGGGTTTTAATATTACCCCTCATGGTTTACTTTCGGAGAGAACTTTGGTCTTGGAATTCTCCCTCCCAAAGTTATATCTGCAAGTAAAATAGGACCCTCTCTTTTGTTTGTTTGGTTTTTTCTGAATCTAGTTAATATCACAGAGTCGTGGGAGCGTAAGCCTACTATTTAATTTGGACATTGACTAACTGAATCCTCATGAATTTTAATTTATGTACCATTTGTTTACCCAAATTTAGTGTACAACTTCCAAAATTGTTATATATATATTTTGCTTACATTCAAACAGTCAAATGGTTTAAACAGTTATTGCTGAAATCGCCAATTCCTAACTGGTGTATGTAAAAATTCATGTTAGCATTTTTCCTTTTTGTGCATGCTATCAAGTTGTGTATATGCTCCTATAGTAGAAAATACAATATTAGCATCTTTAAAATTTGTTATATTCATGGGATTGAAATTAAATGTTTTCTTGATTCCTGCTTATAAATGTTTTATTGCATCTTGTGAACAATTTTCAAGTTCTATATTAAGGGAAATTAATTCGCTGATCATTTTATGTGTGTCATTATTCACCACTATTTTACTTTCCTATCAGGTGTAAGTACAATCTGTAAAAGAAAATATTTACATGTTCATGGTTGCTCTCTTTATGTGAGGCTGATGTGTTCTAGCAACCTTACCTAGGCTACCATTTCCCTCTAAGAGATTCTAGCAGTCTTCTTGGTTATTCGGTTATGATTTAGATCTCAGTCCTCAACTTAAATTTGTCGTATGTTAAGGAATTCCTTCCTTATTCTTAGTCGTGCTTTGATGATTTCACTGGTATAACTTTTATATATCTATTAGCTCAATTTACTATATAATACCACTATATAATTTCCGATCCCACAAAATTATAAAATAGCTTGTTTTTGTTCTTATCATGCCGTAAGGCGTTTCACTCTGAGAAAAACTCCCCCGCTACACACCTGTCCTTACTATACACCGTTGGATGTTTTTTTAGACGATTGAATTACACTTATCCGTCGATTTGAGATAGGTCGACATCTGGTAGTTGTGACCGGCTAGCGGTTGTGACAACAAGAAATTTGCTGAAGGTTGGTTTCTTAATATACCGCCTGGGGTTGTAACTGGCTATAGATTCATCTTGCCCAGCTGCTATAATTTGCTATAGATTCATCTTGCCCAATGATGATATAGTAGCAGCAAATCTATTGTGAGTCACATTTCTGGAACCTTCCGTCTAGCATTCTCTAGAGAACAACAGTACGTCTCGTCCTCGATGGTTTAAGTGCCAACTGTCAAGAAATTGTAGTTAACTATTCCTAGGGTTTAATCGAATGGTCATCTGATTAATGGGTTTGGTTGAGGTCAGTAACAAATCTCTACCCCCAACGCAACTCTCATTTGCATGTTTCCCTCTGCCAACGAGCTCTGCAATCTCCTACCTGCCATACCTGCTACACCATGGGTTGCAGCCGCCAGGTATGAATAATTCCACATTTCTATCTTTTCTCCACTTTGATTCTGTCTCTGAAGACCCCTCTTTTTTTAATGCTAAACCCAGTTTTCTTGTTTTAAGCCTAACTCAGAACTCATAATTAGGCCTAGTCACACTCCAGCCCACCCTTACCTGACGCATTGAAGCTCCTGTAAATTGGGTTCTGTCACACTCCTGCCCACCCTTACTCGACGCATTGAAGCTCCTGTAAATTGGGTTCTGGAACTGGATGCTTGCTCCCTGAGAATTTTCACGGTAATAATGATGGTCCTTCAAGGTAAGGTTACAAATCCCTCCTGTACTGGATTTTTTTTTAAAACTCTGATTTATGGGCTTTTTGTGATTTGAGCCAAACCCTGAAGTGGTTTGTTATATTTTGCACAGACGCTTTTCTTTAACTACTGCGGGGTTGTAAACTCACCGCCACAGGGGTAGATAATCAGTGAAAATCGGCTATGGGTTAGAATCCCATGGAATATACATGTTATTTAATTTAAAGAATATATTGAGGTCTTCCCTTCCTTAATTGTCTCGCAGGGTTTACGAAAGGCTCTTCTCGAGCATTATACAAGTGAAAAATCCCACCTCTACCTTTTACAATGCGATGTTAATTGACTCATTTTTATTATTTTAAATGATTATTTGACTAATCACAGTTTCTTTTGTAATTACAAGTTTGATGTGGGTGGACTCTACCTGGTGAGATTATTTTTTTCGATGATCTTCCTCGAAGGTTCAGGTTTTCATGTTAACTTAATCTTTGTTGCGATACTAATTATGAATGGGATCTAACCCTTCTAAGGGTTTTAAACTAGTGATGTTTTCTGAGTAGTTTTTAATTACCCTTTTTTATCTGTAATGAAAGCATTAGGGTGTTTGTTATTCATGGAAGTACAAGATTGGGTTCCACGGTTGGATTGTGATCCCGGTTAACTATCTTCATTTTTTTTTACTATGTAATTTTGTTTATTACCTTGCATTTCACAACCAGTGTATGATAATGGGACAAATTATCTACGAGTCAATTAGGGTTACCTTGCATTTCACAACCAGTGTATGATAATGGGACAAATTATCTAAGAGACAAAACCCTATTGTGTGAAATATATTTTTTGTGCAAATCTTAAGCACATATAATCTTATTAAAAGGATTATTTTATTCCTAAAGCAATCATTTCATTCCTTTGTTGCGTTTCAACCAAGTGAACGAATGTTTTCATCTACGAGTCAAAACCCTATTTTCATATAATTTGCGTGAAAATATAATTTTTGTGCAAACCTTAAGCACATATAATCTTATTAAAAGGATTATTTTATTCCTAAAGGAATCATTTCATTCCTCTGTTGCGTATCAACCAAGTGAATGAATGTTTTCTCTGGATTTCTTTATATATATATTTTAAATGATGTTTTCTTTGTATTTCTTTATATACATATTTTAAATTCACGGAGAAGCTAGTCTAAGCACATGTTATGCATTTTTTTAACTTTTCCTTGACATGTTTCTCTTTTATGGTTTCTTTCTTTAAAAAAAAATTATAAGAGTCATTCGAACACTCTCAGAAATTCTGCTTTATAGTTTATGCTAACAGTTATCAGACATTGTTGAGAGACAATTTGGAACCATAGATATTATCAGGCTGTAGAAACTACCTGGGTCATGCCAGAGGACTAATCTGGACAACAAAATAAAGTTAAAGCTTAAACAATTTAATAGGTTATTGAATCCCTGTACTTTTTATTCCCTAGAGTCGTATCATATTGTGTATCGACCCTTTGTTGTTAGGTTATTTATGAATGTTTGATTGCCTCAAACAGAGAACGTTACATTATACCTACAGGGATCGACTTGATATGGTTTGTTGACATTGCATTGGGCGAGAAATTGGTATTCATCAAAACACTCAAGAAGGTTACAAATATAAGTCTAATAGATGCAGCGAAAATGCCACTATTAGAAAGAATCAGATTGACTAATAAGAGAACAATGAGAGAGATGCCTAAATAAATAATATTTAGATGGGTCTTGTCCTAGGTTTTGGACATTTCAATGTTGGATCTATGTATCATAGGAATTCATATTCGTGCATGAATGGTTGGGAAATAAAGATGCCACGACATTGAGTGTTTCAGCATTATTACATAATGGATACCTTTCTAAGTAAGTTTTTTTGAAGGGAATATACATACAATACTTTCTCAAAATGAAAGTATTGTGTTTGTTTTTAAATGGGTTGGAGCCTTTCGAAGTAAGTTTTTTTTTTAAGTATTGTGTTTGTTTTTAAATGGGTTGGAGCCTTTCGAAGTATTTTTTTTAAGTATTGTGTTTGTTTTTAAATGGGTTGGAGCCTTTCGAAGTAAGTTTTTTTTAAGGGAATATGAAGTGGACATACAATACATTCTCAAATGAAAGTCTTGTGTTTGTTTTTAAATGGGTTGGAGTGTAAAGTACATATGTTCTAAGTAATGTATTTGATTTATTTATTTTTTTAATTGGGTAGTAATAAAATGTGGGTATTTAGGGGCTAATATTGGTAGTGGGCTAATTTTCCATGCTTTTTCGAAAGAAAAGTTCACCAATTTCCTTTTTTTTCTAAAATTATTCACCCAAATTTTATAGTACACCATTATAAAATAGCACAAACCCTCCAAACGCATCACTAGAATACTAGCACTATTACATTTTGGCTTTTGTGAGGCATTCTTTCAATGTGGCATTTGTGAGGTATTCTTTTGGGCTAATTTTCCATGCTTTTTCCAAAAAGAAGGTTCCCAAATTTCCATTTTTTTCTAAAATTATTCACCCAAATTTTATAGTACATCATTTTCAAATAGCAGAAACCCTCCAAACACATCACTGGAATACTAGCACTATTACATTTTGGCTTTTGTGAGGTATTCTCATAATTTGTTTTCATGTAACAGAAATCAATCTTTAAGTATTTTATAACTGTAAAAGTTACTGACAATATAACTTACCACTCTTGACACATGGTTCACACAGGCTTGTTGAAATGAGGCAGTTTCAAGTCACCATTCAATTCATGCAACAATCACAACAGTTTCAAGTCACCATTCAATTCATGCAACAATCACTTCGTGACCGATTTCCATAAGTGTTTTGTAGCATACACAACTCACTAAGCTTTAGTTAACTATGTTGCAATCCATCTCATTCACCCACTAAAATAACACAATTTGATCCCATTAAAATATCACATACCCTCCAAACACATCACTGGAATACACTAAGGGACCCATTCTTGATTACATTTTGGCTTTTGTAAAGTATTCTTTCAATGTGATTGGTCTAAGTCATAATTTTATTTCATGCAACAACAATCAATCCATGAGTATTTTATAGATGTAAGGGACTGAGTCTTGATTACATTTTGGCTTTTTTAAAGTATTCTTTCAATGTGATTGGTCTAAGTCATAATTTTCTTTCATGCAACAACAATCAATCCATGAGTATTTTATAAATGTAAGGGACCCAGTGTTGATTACATTTTGGCTTTTGTAAAGTATTCTTTCAATGTGATTGGTCTAAATCATAATTTTCTTTCATGCAAGAACAATCAATACATGAGTATTTTATAAATATAAAAGTTACTACCAACATATAATTTACTACTCTTGACACATGATTCACACGGGCCTGTTGAAATGAGGTCATTCTCAAGTCACCATTCAATTCATGCAACAATCACTTTGTGACAAACCATTAAGATCATTATATGTTGGTCCCTTAGACCGTGAGGTCTTGTGAACTTCATTGAAATTCATTCATTCATTCAAGTATTTTGTGGCATAACTCATCCAGCTTTAGCTAACTATGCTGTAATCCAACTCATTCACCCATCCATTCCTAGACCCTATTAAACTAGCACAAGTCTATTTTATAACTATAAAAGTTACTGCCAACATATAACTTACCACTCTTGACACATGATGCACTCATGCCTTATTGAAATGAGGTCATTTTCAAGTCACCATTCAATTCATGCAACAATCACTTTGTGACCAATCATTAAAATAATTATTTGTTGGTCTCTTAGACCATGAGGTCTTGTGAACGTCATTAAAATTCATTCATTCAAGTACTTTGTGGAATAATTCATCGAGCTTTAGTTAACTATGCTCCAATACAACTCATTCACCTATCCATCCCTAGATCCTATTAAAGTAGCACAAGTATACAAAGTTGTCATGCAACAACAATCAATGCACAACTATTTTATTATTGTAAAATTTAGCGAAATCTTAATGATGTGAACGTCATTAAAACTCATTCATTCAAGTATGTTGTGGCATAACTCATCGAACTTTAGTTAACTATGCTGCAATACAACTCATTCACCCATCCATTCCTAGATCCTATTAAAGTAGCACAAGTCTACGAAGTTGTCATGCAACAACAATCAATGCA
This sequence comes from Pinus taeda, assembly GCA_000404065.3. Classification (NCBI taxonomy): domain Eukaryota; kingdom Viridiplantae; phylum Streptophyta; class Pinopsida; order Pinales; family Pinaceae; genus Pinus; species Pinus taeda. Next base: position 172,873 of record APFE031134211.1, read on the forward strand.
CAACTATTTTATTATTGTAAAAGTTACTGAAAACTTAATGATGTAATACTAAAGTTCTGGAAACCATTTTACCACTCTCAACATGTGATCCACAAGGGCATGTTGACTACATGTTTTTGTTTCAATAGATTGGTGATCGCTTGTACTGATCCATTCTTATCTCCTACTAAATTATCACAAACCCTTTAAATCACACTCTCAGGTATACTGCAAAAATGTAGATTAGTTCCAATCTGCTAATATAGAAATTATATTGAAACTACTAGAAAGTGAATCAATAGATAATCTATTAGCTATAATCTATCAGCCACAGATACAGAGCATTGGATTCCCTATGCCCAATCTAATGTTCAAGACTATCATTCTATAGGGTCTCATGTTCCAAGCTAAACTGCATGAAAATTAACATAGAATACCATCAACGACACAAGGTTGAAGCAACAACATATTTAAATTTAAATTTTGGCAAAATTATATTTGAATACAGGTCTATTTACATATGGAAATATCATAAACAAAAAATTATTGAGACCTACTCAAAGCCCATCAACAAAAGATGTAAAACAATGAATTATATATATTGGAAGAATATGGTTATGTTCAAGACTATCATTCTACAGGGGCTCATGTTCCAAGCTAAACTGCAAAAAAATTAACAAGAATACCAGCACTGCCATAAGCTTGAAGCAGTAGCCTATTTAAATTTAAAATTTGGAAAAACTATATTTGAACTACAGGTATACTTACATACGGAAATATCATAAATAAAAAATTATTGAGACGTACTCAAAGGTCATCAACAAAAAATGTAAAATGATGAATTATATATATTGGAAGAATATGATTATGTTCAAGACTATCATTCTACAAGGGCTCATGTTCCAAGCTAAACTGTAGAAAAATTAACTTATAACACTAGCAATGCCACAAGGTTGAAGCAATAGCCTACTTAAATTTAAATTTTGGCAAAATTGTATTTGAACTACAGGTCTACTTACAAATCGAAATATCATAAATAAAAAATTACTAAGACGTACTCAAAGCCCGTCAACAAAAAATGTAAAATGATGAATTATATATACTAGAAGAAATTGATCACCCACCTTCTTCAAAAAATCCAAATGTATCCGATAAATAAAACCATATTCCTTAGATACTTAGAAGTTTGAGGATGTCAACATAATATTCAAAAGACCGACCTAGCATTCAGTCTACTAGTGAAAATGTCCAGTATTGATGAATTTCACAAGGTATGGAAATTTTCAACTAGAAATTTACATATGTTTTGACAAGGGCTATTTACATAACATAGCCCAAAACTTTCTAAGAATGGTGCCACCAGTGGTAGTTTTTCATTCAACTTGGAAGAATAGACAAACTTCAATTTGGTTTCCTGGAGTAATTCTTATTTTCATACTTATCGAGTGTTGGAGCTGCAACTGTCATCAATTAGTAAGTTGGCAAGGCTTAGAAAAGAAACACACCCAAAACATGGATCTGAACACTTTTTATGAACTCTCAGCTCATTGTAACAGATTTCCTACCTATAATTGATTAAGAAACCTATGATGTCTAGAAGTAGGCAATCTTTAGAAGGTTAAACTCGTTGAAAGCATGATGCCTTAAAAACTAGAAGACTTACTTGAGGTCTGCTTCAGAGTAGGCTGTGTGAAGGATAAGTTTTTTACTCCAAGCTTCAATGGCTCCAACAATTTTTCATGCATTTTCAAATATGTAACGACAACCATGATGTTGTTCACAATGTCGTATTGTTTTTTTCACCTCTTCCATTACAATCTACTAGTATTTTTGAATAACACCATAAATAGGTAGCATATGGAAAAATTACATTTCGGAAGACAAAAAAAAAAAGAGCAAAACAAAACAAAAAAAAAAACAAAAAAAAAAGCAAAACTCTTTAAAATAATGTACAAAAACATGTTCACATAAACAAAAGCAACTACATGGATAATGGATAACCTCTACATGACATTACTATTATTTACAAAATAGCCATATTCAAAATACACATAGCTAATAATTTCAAGTATAACTCATTCTCATCCACCGTAGCTTTGAAGAATGTCCATTCACATGTTGTTATTCTTCCACACACTACTATTAGTTACAAAATATCCATATTCAAAATGCACATAACTAATGCTTTCAATTGTAACTCATTAACATTCACCCTTTCTTTCAACAGTGTCCATTCACATGTCACTATTCTTCCACAAACTATTATTATTTACAAAATATCCATTTTCAGAATACACATAACTAACTATTGCAATTGTAACTCATTATCATCCACCCTTGCTTTCAACAATGTCCATTCATATGTCTCTATTCTTCCCCAGTCTATGCCTTACGGCGTTTCCTTTGCAACATAAGGTGCAAATGCTAATTATAATATT
>APFE031134215.1:0-21635 GCA_000404065.3 Pinus taeda
TTTTTTCTGTTTCACATCCAAACTAGTGCAGGGGCTGACTCCATTTTTTTCCTGCCCTTAATTTGTTGCAGCCATGGATCTTTATGGATTGAGCAGAGAAGACTATACTGGCCAAAATGAGAACAAAATTAAATTGACTAAAAAGACTGGCATCACTGATGCAAAAATGCAGTCACTCTGAGAAAAATTGCAATGGCTTACTATGAAAAGTTGATGTCAGATGACATTGGAAGTCCAAACATGACTTCTTTAGAGTTTGTACAGCCTATAAGCAGAGATTAAGGAATGAAATGACTTTATTGAATTCTCTAAATGTTTTTACATGCAAGATGTGAGGTTGCGTTTATGGGCTAGCCTATTATGTAGGTATACAATCAAATAATAATGGAGGGTTTTTAAAATTTAAATTGAAGCAAACTCGTGTTGAGTAAAGACAAACATTAAGGCATGTAACAGCTAATACTAGCATGCCATTAACATTAGATGCTATAACATACTATATTTAGATTTCATCAGCTCTTAGTTTGTAATGCCTTGGCTAGCTGAAATTGATCATGTATGGTGTATATAAGTAACAGCGCCTTTCTAATTTTCTTAACTTGGGTTACAGTTTACTGATTCCAAAGATAGCCAAGATCTCCCTGTACATCGTTTCAATGCCACCATTGGCTGTCCCTAATTGAAAGATTTGAATTTCAATTTGTTGATGTTTACCAACCAAAAAATTAAATACAAGTGCAACTAGAACACACTATACACAGATAAATAGAAAAAAGAGATTGGGAAACAAGACAAAGAAATTGACTTCAAAAAAGAATACCTCAGTCACATTAATCAACTTTTCAGAGTTTCACATATTATTATCTTTGCTGAATTGCAGCCCTTCATTCAGACTAAGAGTTCACACTATTTACACAAACCCGTTGTTGAATAGGAGTCCTACAGGAAGGACAATCTTTCATCCCTTGATTCTGATGTAGGTCATTGCACTTTGAGCACACTACTTGGTGTGCACAAGGCAAAAACACCACAGACATCTCTTCACTCAAGCACATTACACATTCGCGATCACGTTGAACTTCCTGCAATTCTGCAATCTTGGATAAAAGTCGAGCATTAGCCTGTTTCAAATCTTCAATACTATTTGAGTCTGGAAGACATGAAGTAAATCTAGAATCCGAACCCCACTGCATTGCGGCTAATTTTGAAGACTCAGTTGTGAGTCTTAATTGGGCAATTTCACGCTCAAGTCGCTGTACATCATCTCGGTACTGTTGAGAGTCTATTTCTTCTTTTCGACGTAATGCTTCCTCCCTTCTCTTAGCTGTGGCTTCCACTTGCTCTTTTTCCCGTTTCTCAGCTTCTGCTCGCATAACTGCTTCTTCCTTTGCTTTCTGTTCTTGCCTCCATTTAACCTGTAAAACACTCCAAGTTGGAGAAGGCTTATGTGAGGACCCATTTTACAGCCTAAACTACAACTACAACATCAACAAACCAGTGACAAGGATATCAAGATGAACCCATTCAAGTTTCTCACCTCAGTTTGTAGTTTCCGTTCTTTAGCTTTTACAAGCAGCTGCTGCAAATGTACAAGCTTACGCTTCTCACTGACAAGTTCTTCTTGCAATATAGCTTTCTGTCTTACCCAGGCCTCAAACTTCTTTTGCATTCCCTTCTCTCTATTAAGAGCTTCTTGACAAGCTGCTGCAGATTCTAAAGCACTTCGTTTTGCAGCCTCCATCTCATGCCTTACCAGTGTATTTTCTTCTTCCAGCTTCCGGACCGCAGCATTGGCACGTTCTACCTGCCCACTGGCTTTACGTAATGCATTCTCCATTTCAGAAAGTTTCTTCATGGTACTTTCCTCAAGAGACTGTTTTTCCTTTTTAAGGCGGACAGCTTCTTCCTTCTCTTGCCTGAGGGCTTTTAATTCAGCTTTGTCTTTACTCAGTCTGCGAGCTGCCTGCATTACCTTTTGCTGGGCCCATTCAGTCCATTCTTGGAGCAGTGTTTCCAGTTCTCTAACACGATGGAACATTTTCACAAGCATCTCATCCTTTCTATCCTGGGAGCCATTTCCTCCAAAAATCTGATCCAATGAAACAGTATCATAATTAGAGTCAGCTGCATCTTCAGCAACACTTGTAGAATCATTAACAACTTCTGCACCAACATCTCCAGCTGAAGCCAATGACAAAGAAAGCTCTGTACCAGCAGCTGCAAAGCTGGATGCATCGTCCACTGTCTCAGGATCAATCCTACAACTTCTCATTGACAATTCCTGTTCTACTGACTGATTAGGCTTCCCAATCAGCAAGCTTGTCTGCATTGAATCTGATATATCTACAGAATTCTGCTGAACTTCAGTGCCACCAGAGCATCTAATGCATGAACCTGCTTTGGTCCTACATCTCATATTTGAGTTTTCAATGCCTACCAAAAGCGACCCCTTTTCAATAGGAGACATTTTTAATAAACAGGCTTCACTATGTTCTGTTCGGTCTAGTTTATTCGTCCCCACAGTTGGTGAAAACAAAGTTCCTGAATCTCTTTTTACATTAGTTAGGTTGCTCTTCATATGATCTTCTGTTTGAGTTGCTCCATATATGACATTTTTGTCTTTCGGAAAAGGCTGGGCCATACTTAAAACACAATCTTCAGCTGTCATATCAGACACATGTGGTCCCGGGTCTGCGCCAGATTCAATTGCTGCAGTGAGAGCTGAAGAGCCTTGAAAGTGGTCCGAGGATAAAACTCCACCAATCTGCATACTACATCTAAATTTTGAATCTACTGTTCTGCAATGAGGATGGACTGTTTCGGACTGCACATATTCTAAAATGTCTGACCCTGATGTATTGTGATGTTTGCAAGCTTTTTGAACCATGTTGCCTGACATGGAAAATCCTTCCACTGAAAATGTAGGCACCTCAGTAACAAATGATATTGAAGAATTTGATGCCTGAGGGTTCTGAACAGGATGTGATGGACTGACATCACTTTGGAAAACAGGCATGCTGGTGGAAACAGCTTGAGGAGTGAACGATGATCTTGTCTCGGGATTAGACTCGACAGGTGATGCATCCAGAGAGTTTGCAGGCATGGAATCCTTATTAAAATTACTCAGTGCATCCTCGTCCATTGCACATGCATGAGCTACATTCATATCACAAATTAGCAGGCACCACATTGCATCACCATTGCTGAAAAAGGGGCGCACCTCTCTTAATACACAAACCATCTCTGCTAATGCATACTTCTCTAATTGCTGCAAATCTTCAAAGGAATGATCCTTTGAAGATGCATCGTGCGAATTGCTGAAATATGCCATAGCATTATCTACGATATTAGAGAGGATATCTTTGTTGCCATAGCACCGACCATATTTCAAAACTGCTTTCAGAGCCACATCCTCTGTATACCCACATGTTACTATCTTCTTTATTGCGCTCTTGTATATTGTATCCAGATTACTCAACAGTAAGTCCTCAAGCTGGGATTCAGTAATATCATTCCAATCTGCTTCTGGGAGACCCTCAAGGTCCTCTTCTTCTTGCAACTGTTCTCTGCTAGGAGAAAACTCCTCATATCCATAACCTTGTTCTCTATGAATTTCCTCTGGCCCAGAGCAATTACATGAATTAGGATGCTGCTCCTGATGAGCTTTGCAACAATTGCAGAACCCATAACAAGAGGAGGCATGATCATGAGTGTGGGTGGCAGGGACAGATATACTTCCATCAACAACATCATTACTGTTGCGGAAGGAATCATTCATTGAGGAGCAACCCATTTTCCAGCCATTCATGACAACAAAGCCCTTATCGCTATCATTGGTATCAGAATTGCCATTGCATTCAATGCAGGGAACGAGAGGTAGTGGAGGCGGTGGATCAGCACGAAACTTCCTCTTGTTCCTGCTCCCTTTCTCCTTCTCCCTCTCAGGAAATTGAGAACAACCACCACCACCACCACTCCCACTTCCACTCCCGATCATGTTCATGCTTACAGTTGCCATATTACGACTCCCTCTCAAATTATTATTATGTAAATTTGACACGAGCAGACGAGCAAAAACTGAAAGTGCACAAGAAAACACGAGACAATATAACACAAACAAACACAAGCTCTCAATTGTATACAATCTTCCCCGAAAAAACCAATTATGCAGAATTCTCAGACAGCGTATGGCCTTAAACCCTAATGCAAACAACACCGATCAGGTCTTACAATAATAAATCATGAACCAGAAAAATATACATATTTGTATATATTACAGCAATCAGCAACAGAAAAAATACGTTAAAGCCTGTACCTTTGATTATCTAAAGAGCCGATCTAATGACATCCGATCAAAACTGCAGATAACCCAACCGAAATCGAACTAACCTCCTGCATCATAATCTGATTCGGGGTTAGAAGGAGCGAAAGTTGATGAAACCTGCACCGATTTTGTCCGGGAAAAATGGGCTTGGGAGGGCAACCAAACAGATAGAATCTGAATCTGAATGAGATTAAGCTATGGTGCTATTCTTCTATGGATCCATCCACCGATTAATAGGGGTTCCAACGAAAGGTAGGAGGGTTTCTCTGCAATCTTCTGCTCCTCTTCTGCTCTCAAATGCGTTTCATTTGTCTTCTTATAAATGAAGATGCTAATATCATGTATATATAGAAATCAAAATCTTGATTATATATGACACCAAACCAACAGCTAGAGGGTATTTTGGTAAGCCATGGAAATTGAGGTCGAGGATGGGATGAATGCGTATTTGATATGATGCACACAACTGGTCGTGGATTGTGGTCGTTGTTCCAACCTCCCATGGCATATTTGTGCATGCAAAGGGACCACTTTGTGCACATGTGTACCGAAAACAGGTAACTACAAGCACCTAATTAAATAAATTAAATCATCACACTCAAATTTTTGGTCAAAGTTTATTTTTAATAGTAAGTATCTTCATAAGGTGTATGGCGAGTTAAAAAATATATATATATATATGATGAAAAAGGTTAAAAAGAAAAATAAAGTATGATTATCTTTCAATGTGTGTGTGGTTACTTATATAAATGACTTTAATAAAGATGGAAAAAAATTTAATTTCTTATTGGTATTAGGAAGTGGAAGTAAGTTGGGATACTGGGTAAAAAAATAGTTATATATAATTTAGAAAGAAAAAAAAAGAAAGATTACTTTTTAATTTTGGATATCAATTAATTTTTAAAAGGAAATTTGAAAGTGTAAAAATATTTTATGGAATAATTAGCTAACTTTTACCAATTTAATGTTACTTTTGTGAAAATGACCAATCTAGATAGAAGGAGATGTCACTCAAGCTTTAAGCAAAATCAAGAAACCTAGACTCGAAAAAGGGTTGGGCTTCCTAAATATATTAGAATTTAATTTTATTAATGAACTTTTAGTTATTAGAAACGTTGAGTTTATCACATTTATTGGTTTATCTAATTAGGATTAAGTTAATCAAAATTTGGAAATAAACAAAGTTAAAAATTAAGCAAAATTGATTTTATCACTTTTTCTTCTTTGGTTCTTACATAAACCAATTAATCTAGAAAGTTGGAAGTGAAAGTAAATAAACAAAAGCATAACTTTTTTTTCATTGTGTACCTAGTGCAAATAAGGTACAATAAGAATTTGGGGTTTATCCCCACCCTCCTTTTGATGTGCAAGCAAAATGAAGGAAGATAGAGAGGATGGATTGATTTCCTAGATGAGAAAGAGACCTTATGTCAAATATAACTAAATACCAATGTTACATGGAAGGAAGGAAACCAAAGAATAAGCAATTAAATCAAATAGGGTTAAGCTTACTTGGTACAAATGAATATCACTTTGATCCTCTTGCAAAGTGCTAATAAATTTCAAATGGAACAAGCAATCATGTGAATAATAAATCTTCAATAAATGCAAATAACAAAGAGATGAACCCTTGTGCCCTCAATGGAAGGATGTCTTACTATCTCACAAGCTAGTGTGAAGCCTTCCTTTGAGGTGAGCAATGCAAGAAGATTGACTAAAGTATGAAGATAGGGATACTTCATAACATATTACTCTATTCATGTAGCATCCTTCCCTTTTAGTGGGTTATTTGATGGAAAAATAAAATAAAATAAAATAAAATAAATAAATATATATATATATATTTGTAACTTAAATGCTATTATATCAAAAAGCATGTTACATCAGGAAGTCAAAATTTCAAAAAACATCTACAACATTTATGATGCCACACACCATAATTGTTCAGGGGATTTTATGTTTTCCCCTTTCTCTTGCGTACATCAACCGGCCCTATAGAATTATCAGTTGCAACTAAGGGTAGGGCCACATCCTCTTTTTTTAGAGAAAGCTCAATCGTTATCGAGTCAGCACATCACGAGATATCTTTATTACTCATGGGAGTGCTTTTTCCCACTAATTGCATACACAATTAATGTTGATGTTCTTTCATTCTCGTTTGTTGGCGGGTTCTCCTCTACTGGGCACTTAGGCGAATCCACAGGGGACTGCACTGGATGTTGAGATGTTGTGGTGTCAGGAGTTGACTTTTGTTACTGAGAGCATTCCTTCTTATGGCATTCTGCATTCTTGAGATTCGATGTTACCTTCTAATGCCACCATCTGTTGTTGGTTTTTCTCGGCTCCAGGGAGTCAGGCAACCGTTTTGAGGCAGGGTATGCACTCTAAAGATGCTTGGGTTGTTGACAAATTCTGCACCTAAAAGCAGTGTTTTCATAGTCCAAAGGTTGAATATATTCCCTCCCATCCCCTTTTAGAATGATTTTATATGGTAGTCCTTCACTTAAATCTAGTTCAACACATATGCAGACGAATGAGATGAACCCGTTTGCCAATATTTCACTGTAAATTTTGATGAAGAGTCCTAATGAGTTTCCAATAACTTTAAGGAAGTCTAACTGAATTCACTAGAGGGGTAAGTTTGGCAGCCTTACCCATGCCAGAGTAGTTGGAGACTTCATGGAAAGGGGGTTAGTCTCTGAAAACCATAGTTGAATCGATAGACCTGCACGGCCCCAGAACCATCGGTCTTCAAGATCCTTGAAGACAACCACAAAATATCCTTTGGAACATAATAGCAAATCTATGTTTTAGGTCCAATTATGATGAACTCACACACAGAGGGTAGGAGTCGAGGGCCATAATCCATTCAATCTACGGATAATCGCACATCGTTAATAATCCATTATCTTTATCTTAGTAAAAACTCGTTCATTTGAAGCATTGGAGTATCCGTTGAATGTTCCACCACAAAAGCTTGGCCTGAAAGAGCCTTTAATGGTTGGGAGTTAGAACCTGGCTTAAGGGCATATTTGAATGACAAGGATTTTGATGTTGAAGATGCCTCACTTCTTCTGGAACCTCCTCTCAGGCATGCAATGAGGGGAATAGAGGCATCCTTCTTAATGTCAAAATCTTTGAGTCTACTCTTCAAATTTAATTGCCTCCCCTCGAAAAGGAGTCTCATCATTGCCACAGGGATACCTGTTCACTTATGAATACTATTTTCAAGCAATGATATAGCATCCCTTTCACTAAAAATGAAGCATGTGGACTTTCCAGGCAAGGTTTTAACAAAAATGGGGAATTTTTGGAAGTCAAAACCCACAAAATCGCTCTTCAACGAGATGGAATTTAGGATCTGGAGACAAGGAATCCTTCTTAGGAAAGCAACTCAAGGGATTTGAAACAAACTTGGGAACCAATTCTACCTGGGAGTTGTGTGAAACATTTTGTTAGCGATCCAACACCACTCATGAAGAGCTCGGATAGACATTTTGACAAACACTTTGCAGGGAAACTTCCTACACAAGTGTTCATCACTCTCTAAATTATGAAAAACTCGGACTGATTTTTCGTCAAACACATTGTAGGTAAACTTCCCACACTCATTACCATTACTCCCCCAAAGGCTTCATGAATGTAAAGTCCACCAAGGCTACCAACAGTACACCTCTAGACCCACTATAGACCCTTCTATCAAGCCCAATGCTTCTAACCTGAAAACGCTAGCTAAAGGAGAGACCTCTTTCTCAATATTTGTTATGGAATTTATGTGATACCCATCCTTTGTTGATAGCCACAATGCCATGGAACCAGCTAATACCAGAGCCAAAACAAAAGAGAGGGTCAATGGTTGGAGCCAACGCTCGACTGCATAATCTCGTGATAGTATAGAACTGAAGGAGCGTCATGCCACAAATGGTTGAGCACAATTCCACGTTCATCCAGTGCCATGGGGAGAGAAGGATTTGTCATCTATTGAGAGCCCTCATCCTCTAAGTATTATGGTGTCTTGGCCTATGGCAACACCTTCCCAAGATTTGTAAAATCATAAAACCTTAGCTCCTCTCACAATCTCCATGGTCCAATCGGAACAAGATCAATTCAAATCGATGAAATGTAAAAATTGAAAAAGATATTCAATGATGAAATTTTGTAATTTCAAAAATTCTAACATATGTAGATGGATTTGTAGACTTCCAATATCATTGGAACAACTCCATATTGCAATTTCAACGATTAAAACTTGTAATTCCAAAAATCCATACAAAAATCTCACTTTAAGTATAAAGAAAACTCATTAGAAACTACACATTGTTCACTACAAGATTAGATTATTCCCTCCACAATCATCACAAGATGCAATCTCCAATCCTAATCTTCAACAAGGAGGAGGGTGGAGATGCAATTACCCAAAGCAAGATCCAAGAGTATGTGAGAATAATGTGCAACAAGTAGAGTTACAAGCCTTTGATCAATAATGTTAGCCAATAGTTAATAAAGGGCCATAAATTGAGGATGAAAGGCCTGTTTTTTTCCATAATTGACCATTAGGGAGCACTTCAACATTAACTCATAAATCAATGGTATGAAATTCCCTCTATATTAGTTAAACTACAAGATTTGATCTCCAAACCACAAGTGTCAAGAAGCTATATATCGTGAATGATAAGCACGAAAAAGATCATGTATTCCATGAGAAAATGAACAGTTATCAAACACACTACACAAAATCATTGTTAAAACAAAACCACTTGTGATAAGTATGGCACCAAAAGACTGGATAAAGAGGGACCCAAATTGACCAATTTAGCAAATAAGTATGAGCACATTTGCCAAAGATGTGGAGCATTTATGGTCCCAAATTTGGGTTTAGAATAATTTTGAGCGATATTTTGGGCTATAATGAATGAAGGTTACCAACAATGACCAGGTCATATGGATGAGGAGCCATATGGGGGAATATGTGGACAAAAGTGATCAACCATATGGTAGTGAGGCAAGAGACCAACGAAACCACACAAATGGCCTATAATCAATCAAATAAAATCGTATGACTAAATTAGTGTCCCAAAATCATCTTATTTATACCACATTAGGGACACTCAAAGGAGTTCGCAATAGAAGTACGTAGGAATCCTTATGTTGTCATAGGGTGGATTTGTGAATAACTATTATAGGTTGTGAATCTATACACTACATTAATGGGGATTGGTTTTCTCTGTTGTTAATTAGATTAATGGTCCATGGCTTGAAATTTTCTTTTATTTTTTTAATATAATGGTTACACTATGGACTCTGTAAGCCTCTTGGACTTTGCAAACCTAGATACACTACCAACTAAATGATGTAGCCCAATAAAAGGTTTGTGTTCATTATAAAACTAATTGCGCTTCTTGTAACAATAAACCTTGTCACGTGATCCCATTAACTAACAAAATATAGTATGTGTTCTTTGTACACACTTCTTTACATGCACCTAATATTTTAGATGAGTCGCACTTGATTTTGAGTTTTAATTTGCCTTAATCTATATAGTATCCCCCTACGAGCCCTTCTAGTGACTTTTGAAGCCCCTCTTAATTCTTATAGTATCAATGTGATTGTAGTTAATTTATGGGGTATTGTGTAGTTGGATAGGCAAATTTAATCATTATGTCAACCTTAATTTGTGAATGGATTCTAGCCCCATGGGAGCATACACTTCCTATTGGAGGTATATATAGGTTTAAATGTATATGTAAATTGTAGGTTTTCTTGGTAGTGGACCTACATGGCCAGTGAGTAAACAAAATGGATGAATTCATTATTATGCAATGTTATGACCCTAACAGGGATCTATGTGGTCAAACACATATACAAATAATAGGTGAGAATAACAATGGGCTTGCATGGGCAATAAGCGAGAACTAGTACATATAAGGGATGAATAATGTAATTATTGTACACATTAACTTATGATTATGGTTTATGCATATAATCAAGCTATTTCGGAGTTTATCATCTAATGTATGGTGAGTTGTTGCATAATTCATCATACAACTACTTTTGGAGTTGTGATGTACACTTCTATTTAGAGTATAATATATGTATGTAAGTTTATTATATTTTACTAGAAATTGGGTTTATAACATTCGGTATAAGAGTAAAGATTCTTGGTTTGGCACCTTCAAATTGCACCCTACATGGTTTGATTTGCATCTTTGGATGGGAATCTCCAAATTTAGTGAGACATTAAGTTTTAGAAAGGATATATCTTACATTATCATGGATTATTTTTCAATAGTAGAAGCATGGAAATCTCATAGTTACATGTAGTACAAATTAGGGTTTTTACTTGGTGCTTAAACGTTAGGTATACTCGCGGGGTTGATTAAAATGGGAATATCTAAAGGTTATGAGGTTCAATCAAAATGAGACCAAATGCATATAAAATAAGATAGAACAAGGCATTGCAAATATGAAATGTGGATCTATTAGGGAGAAAATAACAGATTTATTTTATGTACACGTTACTCTTTAGAGAAGGGTAAAAATAGTAAGGTTTTCAAAATTAGAGATGAATTCCACTTGGAAAGTCCAAATTAAAAGAGATATATGAAAATTGGGAGTAAAAATTTTAGGATATTACATGTTGAAATTTTAGAGACTTGAGATTATAAATTTTGATTATATATTAGGTGCAAGGTTGCCTTTCTGAGCAGTCCCATATAAGGGCTTAAAAACGCATGCCAACCTAATTTATCATAACTTTTGATGAGTGAATTTGATTGAGGTGATTCAAAGGGAATTTGAAAGATGAAATAGAGAAGACTACCCGGGGAAAAAAGTTTGATACAATTTGGGGACAACCCTTATGAATTTATTATTGCACAAAGTATTGAATAGATTGTAACATTTGTCCCATTATAATGTCCATCATGTATATCTATTTTGTCGACATTGGCATATATTAACCCAATATAAATACAAAATTAAATATGTAGTAGTAATAAATTTAGTGTGTAATAAATATTATCATAACTATGCATACATTTTTTTTCCAAGGAAAAAATCCAACTTTTCATTAGGATTTATAAAAAGTTACATAGTATATGCAATTAAGCATTCAGTAAACTATATGATTTGTTCAAATCATAAAGTTGATCTGAAATGGTAGTTGAGTGTCTTCCAACTCTACCATCTCACTTTAGCTGATAAACATTCATTGATCCTTTTATCTCGGGCCTCCTCGATGAGGAAAACAACCCAAGTAAGATATTGAACCAACTTTCATTGACAAGTCACCAAAAAGAGCAAAAACCAAAAATTATATAATAGGTGTATATCGGAGTCTCAAAAGATATGTCCTAATCCACTCTCGGGCCTCCTCGATGAGGAAAACAGCCCAAACAGGAGTGGGATCAGCTTAGAAGTTTAGAAAGTATTTTAACCAGGTCACTAATAATGTTTTTTAGAGACTGAAAATGTAAACGAAAAACAGTTATGTTGTAGACGAGAAACTGAAACAGGAAAAACTAAATGACTGTCATAACAAGAAATCATATGCCAAAACCAGAGTAGGATGTCAACATTATTCATATTGTGGTTGATCCTACACACATATCTCATCCCAATCTGCTTCCTCTATCCTCCAACTGCCCACATATTGTTGTAGACCCGCTTTAGAAAGTTGGTATGTTATGCTATTATGTTCCAAGTATATATGGCATAGAGAAAAGTCATTAAAAAATAATTTTAAATGTTTTGCTTCTTCTAATAAAGGGGATAAGATGTAATTTTGGCATCTGCTCACACCGTTGAACCATTTTATGATATTCATCGAGTCCCCGAAGATATGAACCGAGTGAATTCCCAAGTGGGTAAGCTAGCATAGGATAAGTTTTAAGGCAAAAAGTTATGCGAAATTATTGGTTCTAATTCCCAAGCCCACTGAAGCTTTGAGGTTTCTATGCTCATTAAGGTGGATCACCAATCCAGCCCCACATTTGTTGTTTTGATCAGATGCCCCATTGAAATAGGCCCATGGGATTCCTTCCTTTATTTGTTCTTCTCTTACAGGTCATGGAGGAGCTTCCCGAATTGGATTGGGAATAATTGAGTAGATTGTTGTGCATCCTACCGTGATATGCCCAGCCAATGGGTTCTATTCTTTGAAAATACTATTATTTCGAGCCAACCAAACACCCCAGACTATGATTAGTGGTAGATTCCTCAAATTTCCTTCCAAATAATCCTTCCACCATTTATTCCATAGTTCTGCTAGTGCCCCCCCTCCCATGTCACCCTTTTTTGAATCAGTCTCCCTGATTCCTTCCATACATCCTTTGTGAAGGGGCATTCTAAAAAGAGATGTTGGATCATTTCTACATCATTTTTGCATAAGGCGCATCTCCCTGGGCCCGACTTGTATCTCCTCTGTAATGTATCCCAAGTTGGCACTTTATTCCTGAGAATGCACCAAAAGAACATCCGAGCTTTGACTGGGCATTGAAGCTTCCTGATTCCCCCGTCCTTTTCTTGACATAAGAAATTTATAACCATGTTTAGGAGAATAAGAGCTCGTGTCCGCATGTGCCCATACCAACTCATCTGGTCTATCTCTTAGCCTGACATTAGACCTTGACAGTTCCTTGGTAAAATTGTGCCATTCCTCCATCCATTGTTGATTTAGGTTTAAGTCAGTCCCTAATAACCAGGCTTGTCCCTGTATGGTGGAGTGACCATTTTTTCGAATCTAGCTTATGAACTGAATGCCTCTAATGTCTAGTTGGTTTATGAGTCCCAGGGAGAGTGAAAATCCTTCATTGCACCTCACCCATGGGTCCTTCCCTATCCTGACTTGTTCTCCATTCCCTACTTGCTAGGACAGGCCTTGTTTAATGATATTGAAAGCATCTAAAGTGGCTTTCCACACCACTAAAGCATTGATTTTCTTCTTATTTGGTTTCATGATCCAATCATCCAAAGGAATGAGTTCAATGTATTTACGTTTAACTACTATCGTCCATAGGTTCTCCATCTTTATTAGTCTCCATCCCAGATTAGCTGCTAGAGACGACCCAAAGGCTATTAAATATTTTATTCCCCATCCTTCCCACTCCTTTGGTCTTGCCACCTTCTCCCATGCCACCCAGGGCAAAACCGACTCCTCCTTTGAGCCTGCCCAGAGAAATCTGTTGCATACTCTTATGATTTTTTCTAGGATTCCTTTCGGAACCCATGTTAGAGCTGCCCAGTATACAGAGATGTCCAAAAGGATAGATTTGACAAGAGTTAGTCTTCTTGCTCTAGACAGCCATTTGAAACTCCAACGAATGATCCTCGATTCTATTTTTGCTACTAGCCAGAGCCAATCTTGTTTCTTGTATGAGTTAGGCTTTAGGAAGAACCCTAGGTACTTGAAGTTGTCTTCTAACTTCCACTCTTCAAAGGGCAGGTCTTTAGCTATATTTAGTGCTTCCATTCTGTTGAAACCTTCCAACATTAGATGGGATTTTTCCTTGTTCACTTGCATGCTTGTTGCCTTAAGGAAAAGGTCTAATATCATTTTTAGTTCCTTTATTTCGCTCCTTCTTCCATTGCTGAAGAGAAGGATGTAATCCACAAACAATAGATGGGTTATAAAAGGGTTGACAGCCACTTCCCCTCCATGAATTTCACCTTTTCTTTTGGCCACTAGAATCAATTGACTGAGTCCTTCTACTGCTAGGAGGAAGAGGAGTGGAGAAAGGGGGCAGCCTTGTCTCAGTCCTCTTTGGCCTTGAAAGAAGGGGGATGTCGCTTCGTTAATTAGCACCACATAGTTCACAATGGACAAGCACCCCATGACCTAATTGATAAAGTCTACCTGAAACCCCAGATGGGTGAACAACATATGAAGGTACATCCAACTGATTTGGTCATAAGCTTTAGATAGGTCAATTTTCACTACTTCTCCTTTGCTTTTTTGTTGTTTAATGCTATGGATGGTTTCCTGGGCCACATTAATCGCCTCATGGATCTGTCGCCCATCCAGGAATCCAAATTTTTCTTTTGATATATGCCTGGATAGCAGAGGCTTTAATCTAACAGCAATCACCTTTGTTATAATTTTGTAGATACAATTACATAAGGAGATAGGTCTGAAATCCTCGAAAGAGGTTGGGACCTCCTTCTTTGGGATGAGGGCTATGAAGGTTGAATTGAAAGGGGCATAGATTACGCCTTTCCTTCTGGACTCTTCTACCACTTCAGTCAATTCACTACCTACTATCTCGAAAGAGTGTTGAAACATCTCTAATGTCCAGCCATCTGGTCCGGGGCTCTTATCCTTTGGCATGGATTTTATGATTCTTTCAACCTCCCCCTTTGTGACTTACCCCATGAGTTCCACAGAATCCCCTTCGTCTGCATAACGAGGGAAAGCCTAAGTTGTTCGGATTACTTCTGCTAATGACACTTCTGAAGGAGCTGTAAAGAGATTTTGGAAGTGTCTTGTTCCCAGTAATGATAGTTCCTCAAAGGTTCTTGTCTGCTTTCCTCCTTTTGAATTTAAGGATCATATGGTGTTCAAGTTCTTCCTCCCTTTTGCATAATTTTGGAAGAATTTGGTGTTCTCATCCCCAACCCTTACCCAACGACCCTACTTCTCAAGTGCCATTGTTCCTCTCTTGCTAGAAGAATTTTTGCTCCTTTGGGATTCGAGCTGCTTGATCCTATCCCTTTTTTCTGGTGTTTCATATCCATCAGCTTTCGAACTTTCGAACACATCTAGGTCCTTCCCTATTTGGATTAGGTCTTAATCTTATTTCAATTTCCTATATCTAGGCCATGTTATCATGGCCTTCTTAAGGCATTTTAGGTTCTCCATTAACTGGTAAGCTTTTCCCCCGGGCTCACTAGACCTCATGGGTCTCCAGATTTCTTTAAAAAGAGTGTTATAAGAATCCTCCTTTAACCAAGCTAGGTTAAATTTAAATGGAGTTGTCAGCTTTTTAGGATGCATGTTAAGTTCTAGCAGAACAGGTAGATGATTAGAGTCCCCTCCTTCCCCCACCCACTGACGAAAAGTTGGGATCTTTACCGCTACCTCCTCTCTCAAGAAAAACCTATCCAAACTTTTGGCCAGCCGATCTTCCCCTATTCTCCTATTCCTCCAGGTAGGCCTTAGCTTCAGCAGGTTTATGTTAAGCAGCGTCTTCTCTCTGATAATTTTTGTGAAAAAGTTCGAGAGCGGGTCTTCTCTAGCATAGGGTCCCAAGGTTTCGGTTGTGCCTAGAGAGAAGTTTAAATCGCCCCCAATCACCAGATTCGGGTTATCCATTAGAGACTTAGAGTAAAGGTTATTCCATAAATGAACTCTACCCTGGCAGGGCCCATAAATATTGAGAATCAACATGTTAGTGCATAGTTCTAGGGAGTAGACTTCGATCCCCATCGCCTAGTCCATCCCCCAGGAGTTTCTGGACTTTGAAATTCCTTTATTTTACTCCCAATGCTATTCCCCCGAATTGGCCTTTGGCATCCAATGCCTAGATGCTCCATCCTGGCATTAATTTAGACACAGAGATTTTGAAACTTCTTCTCCTGCTCCTAGTGTTTCTTGAAGAAGTATAATGTCTGGATTGTAATCGCGTATAACCTCTTTTAGGGCCAGTTCCTTCGGGCTACTGGCTAAGCCCCGACAATTCAGGGAGAGGATGATAATTGGATTACCTCAAGGGGCGATTTCACTTCTCTAAGCGCCCCGGAGGTGGACATTTGCTTCCCATTCATGATGTCTAGTTTGGCTTTCAACTGAGCCTTTGACAAGTTGGTTTTCCTCCCTCTCACCTTTCGGTCCCCTGCATGGGAGGTTTGCATATCTATCCCACCCACTACCTCCCATGGAGGAGGTTTTTTCTCACACGGTCTGAGGTTGTAGGAGGGTTTCACAGCGATGGAATCTACGAGAAATAGCCCACCCTCATCCTTTGCATTCTTTCGGTTCATATCTAACTCAGGGATAGATGTTATGATACTCTCCAATTTATTGTTTGCAATATTTGAAATGGGAATAACAATATTCTGATGCCTGGAAGGACCAAGCAATGATTCAGAAAAAACTCAAAGAATGTGTAGGAGTAATAGAAGGTGGGGTAGAGACCAGACCTGTACCCTCTTTTGAGTGAGTGAAACTCCCGATCTTTTCTACTGTTGGTTCAGGATCCTGCTTTGTTTCCTCCTGCTGCTAATGAGGTGGTTGTATGCCAGGGTACCCTTCTTCCTGAACCTCCATGTTCTCTACTAAGTCCTCCTGAGGCCTGTCGATGTCCATCTGGTCTTCTCCAACACCTTTCTTTGGCTTCCCTTCCTTGGATTTCTCCTCTTATGCTACCCCTGCCTCTGCCTTCCTTTGCTTCCTCCTTCGCCTAAAACCTAGCGGACATTCTTTTGCTAGATGTCCATAAATGTGACACCTGTGACATCTACACAACAGGTGTTCATAGTCTAATAATTGGGCATACTTGAAGTCCTTGTATTGTAAATGAATTTCCTCCGCCAAGCTTGAACGAGGGTTTAAGCTTACCAATATACAGGCCATCCCCTGGTCTCTTGTCTGAAGGAACGACATGTCTACCTCCATGTATTTTCCAAGGTGGTTTCCAATGTCTTTGAAAATAGATTCAACCCAAAAGAACAGTGGGAGTCCGAGCATGTGGACCCAAACAGGTAATTAATCCACCATTTCCCTCTGTGCATCGAACATGGGGTTCCATTTCTTGAAGAAAATTGGGTGTCTCCCAAAGCACCAGTTCCTCGCCATAACCCATTCCAATGCTTCTCTTCTCCCGAAATTTACAATAAACCATCCTTTTTCCAGTGTCGTGACATGAAAAAGCAGTGTCCGGCATTGCCTGCCAATTTTTTGAAGTCCAGTCGTGAATGTAATTGGCAGAGTATTTCTTGCCTCTAGCCCTTCCTACCAGGGTTAAATCTGCAACTTCCATAGCCTCATCGATTTTAATGTCCATTCCCAGGACAAGATTTATTTTTTTTCCTTTTCTCCACCACCTGCCTCTTTCGTATCCCTTCCTCCCTAATCCATGACTTTGTTTCCACATTGGCTATTGCTTCTGGGAGCATTCATGCACTCCCTTCTTTCCTAGATTTTCTAAGCCCTTCGACAAACCTTCCTCTTGCTAGATTAGAGTCTTCCTCTCCAATTGTCAATGCCTTGTCTGCCTCTTGTCCTTCCTTTCCACCTTCACTCCCTTCCCTAGCTTTTGTCCACTTAATGCCCCTTTTCTTCTTCAGACTTTCCCCGGTCGCCTTCCAACCCTCTGCTAGTTCTAACAAACCAGCAATCCCTGTCCTAGAGCCTGGAATTTGTTGCAGCGCCTTATTTCGTCTGATTGTGTGAGGTTTATTGGCAGCCTGAGCTTGATACAGGCTCAACATTGTCCCTTCTTGACTGAAACCTAACCCCACCATTTGGTAAGTGATTCGTTCGTCATTACTTCTAAACCCATAGCTTATTACAATGTCCTCTAACCCCCCTAAATAAAAATGACTGTGAGGACGATATGGATCGTAACTTACTTGGAAATCGTCGTTAATTGTCGCTCTGTGCTCTGACAAGGACGACTTCTCCTGTTGTTGCTGCTGCCCTTCCCAGTTTTCCAAATACGACAATCCTAGACTTTCCTCTAGGAACCCTATGGTTTTACTCTACTTCCAACCCGCTTCCGAGCCTCCTTTCTTCCTCCCTGATCATCTAGCTGGACGAATATACCTCTCTATGTTCTGGTCTATTACCTCCAAACCCCATACTGACAGTATGTCCCCGGGCTCGGGGTCCAGACCAATAGAATCGCTTGGTTTGACTATCTTCTACCTATTTGTTCTTAAATAACTTCTTAGCGGAAAAAATGGCCTTCAATGTTCTAGCTTTAAGCGTGTGCTACGATTAGGAGGCGGCAACACATCTAAACTTCAAACAGAACTCCGTTCCACTGCTAGTTGTCATTATTTGAAAGCGATCATGTGCTTAAGCTAACTATGCATACATTCATCATATATATATAAATATATTATATATATATATATATATATATATATATATAATATATATATATAAAATATAATATATATATATATATATATATATATATATAATAATGCTTAAGCAACTATGCATACATACATACATACATACATACATACATACATATATTATATATATATATATATTGTCAATTATGTTTTGCTCAAGTGGTTGGAAGAAATGATTATTATCCTTCCCACCTAGGTTCAATCCTACAAGGAACATGTTGATCTCTTAATGTGTATATCATTATAATGGCTTCAAGACTTGTTGTTGATCAACCTTGTGCCCCAAAGATTATAGGGTTTACCCTAGGTACCATCCTTGAAATAAGGGAATTGCTTGGGAGGTTGAAAACTTAAGATGAGGAAGGATGGGCAAAGGAATCAATGAAGAAGATGATTCAAAAGAAGAATTAGAAGAACGTGTAATCATAACCAAGATTTTTTAATAATGTTAACAATATAAAAAGGCATTTACATGAGTGATTGAGGTGATTCAACAAGAATTTGAAAGATGAAATGGAGAAGACTACTTAGGGAAAAAGTTTGATACAATTTGGGGATAACCCTTATGAGTTTAGTATTGCACTATGAGAAGTGAGGTGCATTCTATAGCCTCGTATTGAAGATATTGTAACATTTGTCCCATTGTAACATCCATCTACTCCAAGTTGGCTTCAGATGGATAGGATACAAATCAATCAGATTTGAGGAAGTAAGATGGTGAAAGAAAAAATCAGGCAAAGGATCTGGTTTGGCCCACACACCCCAAGACTCAACAGCTCCGATGGAGAAGTTGAGATCTCCTCCTAGAATTAAGTTGTTTCTCTTAGCGATTGAAGAATCGAAGAGTCTGGTCCAAAACCCCACCTAATCTTCATGCAACCCATAGGTGTTTAGAAAAGTAAAGCTCCTCCCTAAATCCACTGATAAGCCTTCCATGCCAAGGCCAGAGGGGATACTCTATATGTTTTTAGCCTTAATTTTTCAAGAGTCCCAATCCAATGCCATCCCCCCAGACCGTCCCCTAACATCTGATCTTATAAATTTCCAAAATGGAAGTGTTTTCTCAAGCAAATCCATAATATAGTCCCCTTCCCAAAGAGTTTCCTATATAAAAATAACCTCAAGATGCTCCACTTGAATGAGTCTTTTTAGAGCAAGCTTTTTTAGGGGGCGTACTAACCCACGAGAATTGAAAGAGATGATAATAGTTATATCACTCCACACTAGGCCCTCAAATATCTAAGGGCCCTATCAATGGAAGATTGTTTTCCAAATGCTAGTTCCTCCCTAGCTCTCGCCTAAGCAAGGGAAATGTTTGATTTACTACCCTTGCCTCTCCCAGGGATGGGTGGGCCAGGGACAAAACCAATACCTAAAGGGGGAGGATCAATAATAGGGTTGATTTGTCTCAATCTAAGGTTATATCGAATGAAATTTAAAGCAGAACCTTGAAAGGATTCAAAGTCTAAAGTTAAAGAGGGGATTTCATTTCCCCCCAAAAGCTCCTTGCATGACACAGGAGGCCTTTTGCAAAGGAAAGGATGAAAGTGGAAGAGGGGAGACTCTCGCCACCAAATTGCAAGGATCATTATCCAAGCTCAGACCCAAAATAGAAAATGGACATGAAAAAAAAGGATTTGAGGAAAAGGGGAAATAAGTACCCTGCAAGACACCCCCTCTGGGAGGATCGCAGACCTTGACCACTGCTATAGTCGGATCATAAGATCATCCCACTTAAAAAAAAGGGAGTTAGTAGGATAATTTCTCCTGGAATGACTCCCGACGCTTCGACTTCCTTTAAATCCTCGACACTTTGGATCTATTTCTCCGCATCTGTAAGATCCCCCTCTGCCAAACCTGTTTATGGGGTGCTCTGCCCCGACGAGTTTAAGCCCTACCCCAACTCCATTTGGATCCCCACGTCGGTTTTTACTGAATTTGGATCCATGACATCATGTTTCAAAGAATCGCCAAAACTTGTAGAGCCTCTAAAATTCCTTGGCTTTTTGTTAGGACCCAGAGCAATCTGCTTAGGGTTGAAAGGAAAGAGCAATTGCTAGCCAACTGTCTTTATTTATATAACTTCTTACATCTAAATGGATTCCCTTCATAATCTAGCTATGTTAACCACTCCTTCTCCTTAGCTATGTCCATTTTTTAGTAGAGCTTCTAATTCAGGTCTAGATTAACAAGTATTATGGCCACCAAGAAATCCTTGGTTTCCTTGTAAGAGTAGTCCGCTGCCAGAAATATTCCAAGGATGTTCCCTATGTTTTTGAAGCTTTGTCTATTCCACATGTGTGTAGACAGACATGGAAGGCAGACCCAGACTAGCATAATGTCCATTTTCTCTTGTTGAGCATCAAAAAGGGGAATCCATTATTTAAAAGCAACAAGTGTGGAGTCGATGAACCAAATCTCCTTCTCTATCTTCTAGAAATCCTCTTGAGATTAACAAACCTATGGAAAATCTGAAACCTTACCACTGATGTTCGAGCCACGCCACAACTCCAGGGTACCAATATTGAAAATCCTCTTTCTAGCCCTTCCTACCAGATATTTTTTTGCCAGCTCCATAGCTTCAAACATTTACACATCATCACTAACAAAAAGACAACATTGGATATGACCGTCTCCACTCTTCAAGATATTTTCTCTCCTTTTCCCCTTCTTTGTGCTCCTTTTCCCACCACTCTGAACCTACAAAAATCCCTGCTCCATGCCTTTAGAGCACTCCAAAAACTTTGAAAGAAGGGGTTCTCCTTGTTGTGCGGGAAATGGCTAAGTACCTAACTCCTCTAGGCAAGTATTTTTACCCACTTCCTTCCTAATGGGGAAAACTTCCAAACTCACGCCCTCAGACCCCGTGAACTGCTATGTATCTAAAGTAAAATCCCTGAGACTTTCCATGACCCCATAATTTGCTTCACTAGAGAGAAAGCCCCAAGACCCAAATATGTCTGAAAGATCTCCCCCCCACCCCCGCAAGGAGAGGAAACAAACCCCTTGCTCACAATAACATACTCTTCCCACAAAGACTTGCCTTCAAAAGCACTGCCTTAAACAGAGTATAAATGGTAAAAAAATTCAGAAGGCCCAACGTGGATGAAATACATGACAAGAAGTCTAAGTGTTATGAAACCAGCTCAAGAAAAGATAGAAAAGATAGATCAACGCCTTAGAATTCAGCCTCTTCAAGGGGGAAACCTCCTTTACATTACATAAATGAACA
>APFE031134219.1:0-10843 GCA_000404065.3 Pinus taeda
GAGATGAGGGTTGCCTGGATTCTCATTGAAAAGGATTATCAAGGAGGATTTCCAAACCAAGTCGAACTTCATTGGGGCGACACCTTCATCCAACAAAGGTTGGACTATTGGGGGGTTCCCTTCAGATGTTTCTTCTCCCACAAAACATCAAATATGCACGATAAATGCCCTTTCTAACCTGGCGGATGCTTCCATGGCACAAGATGTTACAATGGCACCATGAGGTCTTGCTCTAATATGTGTTGTCAGAGTCTGAACGGAAAAAGGAATATGCCACATAAGCATCACCCTCATCAACAAGGTATGCATTCACACCAGAACTCCCACCCTCCACATGCTTTTGGATCAATTGTTTCTTTGCCCATTACCATCCCATCATCTCCAAATGTTTCCCCCAAATCAGATTTCCCTCTTTCTGACAGCCCACCATCCTTCATATGTCATGCCCCACCCGAGCCAACAACTAGCTAGGACATACCAACTCCCTTTACAGCTTCGCATCCATATCTAGACATTTTGTCCACCTCGCAAGTTGCATATGTTACTCCTCTAGCTCCACCTCGCTGTGATTCAAAGGATGAAGGCCCATGCCTCAGCGTTACTCCACCAAATTCTCCCACAGCTTCGCCTACAAATTCGGTCAGGAGTGACTTCGACTTCCTCTTACAAAGGAAGACGCTTGATCTTTGTACCCTCACTCTCCACAAACCTGGAGGTCAATCATCTCCCCACATCAGCTTGACCTTGGTAGGAAACATTATTGTGCGAAGGAAGCCATTTTTGAGGAAGATCCAACAAAAGTAAATTTTCCTCTCCATTGATAGGTTTCTGGTTGACATCCCCATAGCTGAAATCTCCCCCTCACGAGCCCTTAGAGCATGGTTACCCGGAAAGATCTTCTATGATGTGCATCATCCCCCTTAATACTTGGGGTTTGGGCACTGCCCCAAAACACTTAGTCGTTAAAAACATGTTGTCATCTTTATTTTCGTTCATTATTCTTATTCAAGAAACGATGCACAATGTTCCATGCACTATCCAATATTTTTAGAAAATGTTTCCGAACTAGTATATATCTACAACCGCTACTATGGGCCTCTCGGGTGGTCTGGTGACCTTATGGGATCCCAATTGGATCAACAGTAAGGCCTACGAATGTTTCGTTGGTATGCTACTTGAAGGTAGTATTCGTGGCTTGCCTGGTCATGTAGATATCTTAAACATATATGCCCTATACAGTGATAGAGGGAACTTCTGGGACCAGTTCATATCATTTGGGTAGATGGACCTGGAGTCGCTTATTATAGCAGGGGATCTAAATTGTACTATCTGTCCGGATGAAGTTTGGGGACACTTCAGGAAAGTTGATCCTCTGGCTGGGAAAATTCAGAATGCCATCATCATGAACAGTTTTATGGATATTTGTCCCTCTAAAATTTCCCCTACTTGGGACAATGGGTGCACTGGCCCAGCCTATTTTGCTAAGAGACTAGAATGATTTCAGATCCATGAACAATTGTTGGACCATTTGGGGGAAGTATGGGTGAACATCATCAACAACTTCATATTGGATCATAGACCCATCACACTGCAATGGAGGAAAAGGGAACTCCACTCGGGCATCCCCTCCAAATTCAATGGGATAGTCTTGGAGGACCCTAAGTTTAATAAGCTGGTGCTCAAAACATGGGGTAGCTTTAATGCTACAGGGACCTCTCCCATGTTTAATATCATGGAGAAACTAGACTCCCTCTGGGGAATCGTTAAATACTGGTAGAAAAAGAAAATTAGAGACAATAGAAAGAAGCTTGTTGAAATCCAAACATGTATGGACTCTCTCAAGTCCTCCATGTCCACTCATTAGCTTCCTGATAACATCCACTCAAACATTGAATCAATGGAACTCAAGAAGGAGCAAATCCTAATGATGGAAGAATCCACATGGCGACTAAAGCGCAGGGCACTCTGGTTAAAGGAAGGTGATCAAAACACAAATTCTTTCCACAGATATGCTAACCATTGTTGAAATATTAACTCCGTATGGGAGATTATGGACTCTGATGGATGCATATACTAGACACAGGAAGGAATAAGTGATGTTGGTGTACAATTTTTTCAAAATGCTTATGGAAGCAATGAAAATTATTTTGTGGAAGACATGGTTTATGGTACTAATCCATACCCTATCATGTACGATTCAGAGAAAAATGAGGATTTTTTTCTAAATTCACTGAAGATGAACTACTGGGAGTTCTCAAGTCATTTAAGAGTGACAAAAGTCCCAGTCCTGATGGGTGGACTATAGAAATTTTCTCTCACTTATTTGAAACTATTAAGGTCGACCTTTTGGGCATGATTGATGAATCTAGGACTATGGGCTTCATCCACCA
This sequence comes from Pinus taeda, assembly GCA_000404065.3. Classification (NCBI taxonomy): domain Eukaryota; kingdom Viridiplantae; phylum Streptophyta; class Pinopsida; order Pinales; family Pinaceae; genus Pinus; species Pinus taeda. The sequence goes on from APFE031134219.1 coordinate 2,391, forward strand.
TAAGATAACTTCCACATACACCACCCTCATTCCTAGAACTAACTCTGCAAAGGGTTTCACTGACTTCAGGCCTATTTCAATGTGTAACGTCATCTATAAAATCATATCGAAGACTATTTCTAGGTGTATGCGCGGGACTTTCTCTCAATTCATCTCCCCTGAACAACATGTCTTTCTTCCGGGCAAACTCATCCATGATATTGTGGCAAATTCTCAAGAAAATATGCACTCGATTCATACCAAAAATCTTGATGTTGTTATTCTTCATATTGATCTCTGAAAAGCATATGACTGTCTGGACTGGGGCTTTCTTACACCAATCCTTAGCAACATTGGCTTATAGCCCATATGTATTGACAAGATCATGGCACATGTTGATAATGTAAACTATGCGGTCATCATCAATGGATACCCAACAAGGTACTTTCGGGTTGGCAGAGGCCTTCGACAGGGATGTTCACTATCTCCTTTATTATTCATTATGGGCATGGACTTTCTAAGTTTGCATATCAAAAAAGTGGTCCTGGAGGATCAATTCCAACCAATAAAGCTGGGAAATAACATCAGTATTTCTCATAACCTCTTTGTTGATGACATCCTTATAACAGGTATGCTTCACTAATTTTCTTGGTATTACCTTTTTCACATTTTCAGTAGATTTCCAAATGCTTCGGGGTTGTTCATGAATACTATTAAATCTGTTCTATATCAAAGTCACTATGATTTGGTGACTATTGCATATATAAAAGACTTATTTAGAATTGAGGCTAGACCTATGAAAAATGGCTTGAAATATCTTGGTTATTGACTTAAACCCACCTGCTATAGAATTGTTGATTGGAAATGGCTTGCTGATAGGTTCTATAAAAGAATCTCTGGGTGGGAATTTAGTTGTCTCTCGTTAGGGGGAAGGGCTTTCCTTTCACATGTTGTTCTATCATAATTGGGTGTCTATTGGGCTCATCTTTTCCATATTCATGCCTCCATCATTAGTGTCATAAACCGTCTTATGGTAAACTTCAACTGGGTAGGTAGTCACAATGCCAAAAAATTGCATTTGACCAAATTATCAAATAGTACTCTCCCAGAGGACATGGGCGGTTAGGGAATTATGGACCTTCGTCACTTTGGTGGGTAATTGCTTATAAAATCCCTCTGGAGGGATTTATTTGGAGCAGCCACATGGAGAAATATCATCCAACACAAGTATCTAAAGAATAAAGACTTCAATGTTTGGTACCGATATAGGTCAATTGATATCAAGCAAGGTTCAGCAATTTGGCTAAGTTTCCTGAAAATAGAGAAACATTTTACTTAGCATCTGCCATAGAAATTCTAGACAGACAATAGTATTGTTATTGTTATTGACCCATTATTGGGTGTTGATTCAAAGTTCTCCATTTCTAACAGTATCATCCAACACCTACACAAGCATGGCATTTCTTTTTGGGGCCAAGTTATAAATGGTTGGCATGGTACACTCCCCATATGGAAAAATTCCCTTGATTTGGGCTTCACCAGACACATGGAAGGGGAATGGATTTAGACCATTCCTACGATGAAGCGGCTTGGCATTTTCCGAATAGGAACACAGGACATAATTGTATGGTTGGGTAAAATGCCTTCTGATAACATTATTGTGGCTGACACATATCATGCACTATCAAATATGGTTGCCAGACAAGGGGAGAATCATATTCTTTATGCTTTCTGCAAAATTAAAGCTCCAATTAAAATTATACTTTTCACATGGCTTGTTTACCATAATAGAAATCTAGTATAGGAAAACCTACAGAAAAGAAATTGGCATGGCCCTCGTATATGCTCCTTATGCAAAAATGATTTCCAAGGTAATGATCATGTCTTTCTACACTGCCAATTTACTACTCAGGTTTGGAAAAATATTTCTTCCCTTTTTGGCTTCCCATACATTCATCATTCTTGTATTAGAGACTCATTGAAATGGAGTTCCCAAAAATATGCCTAACGGGCCATTCCTCTTTTGCTCCTCTGGGCAATACGGAATTGGAGGAACAAAAGTATTTTCCAGAACTGTAGGGAATATTTCTCTATGTTAATTAAAAGAATCTCCTCCAATATTTCTTTTTTCTCTACACAACCAATATGCGTTGAGAACAACCCTAAAATGAAGAATAATGTTCAGTTCACATACCCTATGGGGTTTTTTTATGGGGCCACACAAGGGAACACCTGCACTTGTGGTTTTTGGATTGCCATGACTGCGAATTTGACATACAGGATGTATTGGAATTGTGGTGGTGGTGCAAACACCAAAGTTGAAGCAGTGGCACTCTGGGGTCTCATATGGTTCAATAGTTTCCTTGGTAACCCCACTTTGCACATATATTGAGACTCGATGATTATAATTGATCAAGTGTTGGGGAGGGCATCCATCAGCAACTACGTGCTTCAAGGATGGATGGAAAGGATCGAATCTTTATGGCAAACTCAAGATAGCTCCACAATCCAACACATTGGAAGGATCCTCAACAAGGAAGCAGACAGATTATCTAAAAAAGGATTACAGGGATGTTTATGCAAATGGTATTTGGAGATTTCATGGGAGAAAAACAGTTTTGATATGGGGGACTTTCCATATCCGGGTTAAAATTCGTCTCTACATGTTTTTTACCGTCTTTTTTTTTGTAAATTTTGTTATATAGGCTTATTATCTTCTCAATGCAGCAGAATATGTCTAAAACCTTCTCATTGCAGCACATGGAGAAAATGTGGCATTCAAACATGACCTTTTATTCTTGGTAGATTTAGCCTTCCCTATCATATATGTAAAAGTCTTCTAACTGTTATTATCTTTTCATTTTGGGACTCTGGATGGTGATCTAAACACCACATTTCCATTATCAAGTGATCTGGGTGATTCACTATTAATTTGTAGATGGATGTTTGTATGTAATATCATATGTATTTTCTTATAATATATCATCAAGCTTTTTTCTTACTAAGAAAATAAATAAATAAATAAAATAAGATAAAATAAAATAAAATAAATAAAAAATTGTTAGTATAGAATATGCTTTTATTTTGGAAACCAATACTCTGTTGTATACAATAATTTTCATTAATTTTTGATATCCTTTCTAAATTAGAAATTACGTTTTCCTTTCACAATTTATTTATGATGTAGCGATAGTATCGGGGTTGCTAGCTATGCCGGCTTGACGCAAGAATCTGACCCAATTCTCAGAAAAATTTGTTTTAAAATCCACAACTGATGAAAATGAGATTTTGGGGTCTCACAAAATCCCAAATTCTTTAACCAATCTTGTGATCCTGGGCCTGTGGATTATAGGCCCACAAGTCATGCATTCGATAAAATCATGGGATTGCTATCTAAAATCAACGCACTGCAGTAATAGAGCCTTATAATTGCTGTCATTAATTGATAATACTTCCGCCGCGTTGTAGCATTAAAATCCATTCATAGTTTTCCCTAATGAACCAAGGTATATATATGATAGAAGCACAAAATTCTTTATTTCACACTTATATGAATACGGTAACAATGGCGCACAGCTTTTCCACGGTTTTTTTAATACAAATTCATAACCATACTATCTTATATTACAACCCAGGCATTCTATTAAATATATGGTGAACAACAAACCGGTTTATGGAGGGCAACGCACAGCGTTGATAAAATCACAGTTCTAACTCCCTCGGCCTTCTCTTAATCAACACCATTCACGCTGATTTTAAACCAATTAAATTATGACAGCGTTACAATTGAAATCTACAGCATACATACATTCAAAAAATACTTGATACGCGCATCCAAACTGTTCTATTCAGCGATACCGATGAGACTGCGCAGAAGACTTCTATATCCTCCTTATTACATAGTCAAAAAACATACATATACAGACACGCCATACACTAAACATGATTATATATATTATGTAGAACGATTACATATTAAGGCATTTTAGCCTTAAACCGAAGTCTTGCTCCGTTACATCTTGACCAGCACAATATTTCTCACAGAACAGATATATTTTTCACCCTATCACACTACATACATATACAAGAAATCTTAGATTGGAAGGATCGACTCTATCCTTGTTTTTCTCCAACTAAAGGCACATGCATGACAGATAAGTATCCCTTATCTACTTTAAAGCCACTTATCCGCTTTAACTTTGTTTTCTTGGCTTTAAAACATATTTTCCTTTATTCTCATCCTCTAGTCCAGGTTTGTTCACTTAGTTGCTGGGTGCTCCTGCATAGACTCCCGAGGCACAAAAGTTTATGACCTCCCGGTCATATGCTTCTGGTATTCATAATATCAATTTTATCCACTGCATTCTTTCACTAAACTCTTTGAGCTGCAACCAACCTCTACAGTAACAACCTCCTCTGTTACACGATACCTCACCAAGCCCTCCCACACTCGGTCTTTTGGCATCCTTCTCTAGGTTGTTGCAAATCTTCTCACCTTCTGCTGCCGCCATCTGCACAATAACAAGACCAAAAATTCTTCATCTTTAACTCAACTGTACCTCTTTCCGCAGAATCTTACTGCTCTGATACCACCTCATGAAAATGAGATTTTGGGGTCGCACAAAATCCCAAATTCTTTAACCAATCTTGTGATCTTGGGCCTGTGGTTTATAGGCCCACAAGTCATGCATTCGATAAAATCATGGGATTGCTGTCTAAAATCAACGCACTGCAGTAATAGAGCCTTATAATTGCTGTCATTAATTGATAATACTTCCGCCCCGCTGTAGCATTAAAATCCATTCACCGTTTTCCCTAATGAACCAAGGTATATATATGATAGAAGCACAAAATTCTTTATTTCACACTTATATGAATACGGTAACAATGGCGCACAGCTTTTCCATGGTTTTTTAATACAAATTCATAACCATACTATCTTATATTACAACCCAGGCATTCTATTAAATATATGGTGAACAGCAAACCGGTTTATGGAGGGCAACGCACAGCGTTGATAAAATCACAGTTCTAACTCCGCTCGGCCTTCTCTTAATCAACACCATTCACGCTGATTTTAAACCAATTAAATTATGACAGCGTTACAATTGAAATCTACAGCATACATACATTCAAAAAATACTTGATACGCGCATCCAAATTGCTCTATTCAGTGATATCGATGAGACTGCGCAGAAGACTTCTATATCCTCCTTATTACATAGTCAAAAAACATACATATACAGACACGCCATACACTAAACATGATTATATATATTATGTAGAACGATTACATATTAAGGCATTTTAGCCTTAAACCGAAGTCTTGCTCCGTTACATCTTGACCAGCACAATATTTCTCACAGAACAGATATATTTTTCACCCTATCACACTACATACATATACAAGAAATCTTAGATTGGAAGGATCGACTCTATCCTTGTTTTTCTCCAACTAAAGGCACATGCATGACAGATAAGTATCCCTTATCTACTTTAAAACCCATTTTAGCTGTAACGTTTTTTTTGGGCTTTAAACAGAATTTTTCTTTATTCTCATCCTCAAGTCCAGGTCCGCTATTGCTGTGCGGCTCCTCGCATCACAATCCTTCTCTTATCAATTCTCTCTTTTCTCTTAATTGTAGATGCTAGTGAAAATAGGGTTCAATTCAAAGTTAGTTACAACCATAGGTAATTTCCCACCCATAGATTAATTCAGTTTTGGAAACTTTGTTTCAACACCACACAATTCACACAGTTACACCGTTGAACACAATTGATTCTAGTATAATTAATTAAGCAATAAGGAAAACAAACTTTACAATACTTATTGATTTCCTTCCTTTACTGATTTAGGCTAGTTACAAGGATCACATAAACAATTTATAGAAATAATTTTATGGAAGTAATCTACAAAAGGAATAGTATGTATAAATTATGTAGCAACATGCACAAAAATACTTATTTGCTTAGGTACGGTGCCCAAAGAATTCAACCAGGAGAAAGTCTACTCCTCCCAATCAATGTGGCACTATAACACAAAAGGGGGTTTTAAGAAAACATGTAAGACAATTTTTCAGTTGTCTTAACTTCAGACAAGAGAAAACTTATGTATTGTCTTAAATATTGTCTTTAAGTGGGTGTCTCAAATTAAGTTGTCTTAAAATATTGTCTCTATAAAGACAATATATAACGGAAGCATTTTTGTCTCTCTAGGGAAAATTTCATTTCTTTGCTAGAGACAATAAAAAAATTACATTCAAAGATAATACAACATAGCTTTTGTCTCTTTAGAGACAACATAAAATAATGAATCTAGAAAAATATCTCACCATTGAAATAAACCAATATTAAAAGTACTTAATTAAAAATAAACTACAATTATGTTTTCTCTTCTATTAAGCTAGCATCCTTTAAAGAATTATGTGAGAGTTATTAAATAGTTAAAATAAAAATACATCCAAATTAAAATCACAACTAACTGAAACTATATCAAAATCACTCTCAAAATAAATTAAAAAAAAAACTTTACAAAGCAGTCACAAATATCAATAAATTGAAAATAATACTTTTGAATGGAATGGTTGAAAACACACTAGCTAGATTTATTTTAAGGTCAGACCCAAAATAATAAAACAATAAAATCTCTTGCAACACAAATATGCCAATAACTTTGAAAATAATATAGACATGATGATCCTTTATTTTTAGTGGCTCATTTTGCACTAATGGTAAACCAAAACATTATCAACATCTAAAAACTCACTGAAGGCGAAAGAGAATAATACCTACTCTTGTTGCTAGATACTTGGCATCACTAAGCTCACGTTATACTACTTAGTCTTGCGAGGAGTTTCTAGAACCAATTCAATAATGGGATTTAGTCGGGGATCACAGTGCAAGCACCTTGGTGCCAGTCCAACTAGTTCAGTTGCATCTTCGTTTGCATATTGTCCATCTAAGGACAAGTACATCAGCAACAACACATTCTCCCCTCATATCAAATCTAAGGTACGCAACAATAGTTCCCACATCATAATTTCTGATAGAATTTCAAATAACCATGGAGATTGGCATCGATAAGTATCATTAGAGAAACTTCAACTTGTACTGGACATATATGAAAATGAAGGTAGATAAATACATGTTTGTTATTTTTCCCCAAGTATTGGATATGGAAACCAACAAAGGGAAGGAAATGAGTTTTTGTAAACAAGAACACTCACGATAGATTTTTTAGGAAACTGCAAGAAGAAAAGGTAATGCTAGGAAGCGATTTTGAAAAAGGTGAAGAGAAGATCTTTTCGGTGAAGTTATTTCCCTTCACCTCCGACAAAATATATTATTTGTTTTACATGAGCTTTCATGTTTTAGAGATATTGATTTTGATTTAGTGAACTAGGGAAGGATTAGAAAATGCTTTATTTCCTTCTTTCTAATTTTTCAACTACAACTTCTAAAAAATTAATGCAAAAACATTGGAAGCTACCAAGAAATTGCCAGAAATCATTTAGGCATTTCCAACCTTTTGGAAATGATTTCTCGCATATGGATGTATTTCAGAAACCAAAATACTTTCAGTACTAGCCAAAAAGAGTTCCCAGAATGAACTACTACTCTTAAATCTAGTAAAAAAAATATATTAAGATCAAATAGATGTTGAAAACCTCATGACCAACAAAACATAATAAAGAAAATAAATCACAAATTGCAAGCTGAAATGCTATAGGAATTATAGTCTATATAAAATGTTCCATATCCATTATGATTATAAACAACTATGCTACAAGACTAGTAGCAGTAGGGAGAGTATATAAAATTGTCGGAGAATGGTTTATAATTGTAATGTTTGATTCTCTTGTAATGGTGATGACATGAATAGTAAATGTATAAGATATGATGGAAAGTACTAGTTGATTGGGAGCAGTAAGGTTGCAATATGGAAACTACAACTAAATAAAAGAGCACAAATTTATGGATTCAAATTTCATATGCAATTCTAGGCACCATATTAACTTTAAAAGTTCATAACAAATTATAAAATCTTACATATTTATTTTTCCTAATTTCCATTTTTAGTCTTAGCTTCATAAATGTATAGAGGTGAGTTGTCGAAGTAGCATGAAATAGAAATTTATTGAATATTTGCAAACCTACAATATCCTATATGATGAGAATACAATGCACATAAAACAACAATTGATCAATTTAAACAAGTAACAAGGAAAAATGACCAAATTTAAAAGAGAAATCACTCAAGGCTTTTGTTGTTTAATGAAGTCGTTACCTTTTCCTTCAATGGAAATGGGAAAAAGAGAGCCAGGCCTGTTTATACTACTTGACAGTATCTTCTACTTTACTTTTTCCTACAGGAAGGGAAAAGTTGAGAGGATGTTTGAGTGAAGGAGATTTGAAAATTTATAGCGTTGACCCACAATAAAACATGAAAGTAGTTAAATAACAAATGTGTTTGT